>PVJH01013655.1:0-59987 GCA_004026705.1 Nesogale talazaci
TGTGTCATACACATCATCATTCTCAAAACATAAACTTTTTACTTGTGCCCTTGATATCAGCTCCTCATTTTTTTCCTTAATAAACATTGTCATGAACATTGTCTAGGAGTGCTGTGCAGCCACTGCAATGGATATCACAAGCTAGAAATGGAGAATCTAATTAAGAAAACAGAAGAGGTTACTGACAATTTATTTTACTTCTTTTCAGATTCTTTTCTATGCTTCTCCTTCTGTAAATTTTAGGAGCCCTGGTGGTTTAACGTAGTGGATTACACCTTGGGCTGCTCACTGCAAGGTCAGCAGTTTGAAACCACCAGCTGCTCTGCGAGAGAAGGAAATAAGGCTTTCTACTCCCATAAAGAATCGGTCTAGGAGTTGACACCATAAAGTTCAAGAAGAAAATGTCTGGAAACCGATTGCTGTAACAATTGTACAATTATGTGTGATCTAAGTGAATTATGGAATGTCACTAATTATCTGTAAGAAATCTCAATAAAATGATTAATGGGGGATGGGGGGTTGGTCTAGGAAATTCACAGGGGCAGTTATGGTCTATCCTATAGTGTTGCTATTGAGTCAGAATCAATTGATGACAATTAGTTTTTGTTTGTTTTTTAAATTTTTGGTATAGTGTGTCTTCCAAGAACTGATCAATTTCATCTAATTTCCTAAATTTATGGGCATAGAATTGTTTATAATATTCCTTTATTATCCATTTCATATACATGGAATTAGTAATGATAACTCATTTTTCTCACTGCTGACATTAGTCATTTGCAATCAAGGTGGCATGGCTGAAAGTTATAAATACTATTGGTCTTTTAAAAGAACTTTTGTCTTTGTTGACTTTTCTCCACTGTTTGCAATTATATTGATTTCTGCTTTGATTTTTAGTGTTTCTTTCTATGCCACAAGTTATATATCTAAACTTGAAGGGGCAACTCATGGGTTACACTATGTTTTACCAATAATCAACATGCACTTGCAGATGCTGCTTATATATAGGCAAACACTTCCAGGGATTTAATTTCTTGGTTTAAAGATTTATGACCATGGTTGCAGGTTCTAAAGAAAAGTATGCAAGTGATGATGAAACATGTAACTTTCCAATAGTTGCTTAATGCTTTCCCCTATTTGCAATTCTACCTTACAAATCCAGCTAGACCAGAGGATGTACTCAGGTATATATAAGAGCTGGAAACACAGGTTATTCAGAACAGATAAACCTCTCAGGGCCATATCAGAGAATAATGATATCAGGAGGGGAAGGGGAAGGTGGGATAGAAAGGAAGGAACCAATCACAAGGCTCTACGTATAACCTGCTCCCTGGGGGAAGGACAATACTAAAGTGGGTGAAGGGAGATGTCGGGCAGGGTAAGACATGACAAAATAATAAATTATCAAGGGTTTGTGTGGGGAGGGGACGGGCAGGGGAAAAAACAAGAAACTGCTACCAAAGGCTCAAGAAGAATGCAAATGTTTTGAGGATGAGGGCAATAAATGTACAAATGTGCTCGACACATGGATGGATGGATGGATTGTGCTAAGTTATAGGAGCCCCCAATCAGATGATTAAAAAAAAAAAAACTCTCACCACTGGACAAATAAAAAAAAGAAAAGATGGGAGTGGGGGTGGGAAGCACACAAGTGGACATTAAAGATATACGAGTTCAGAAATAGAGAGTGATTAGCCCAGGTCTGAGTCCTGACTCTTAGCTTTTCCATAGTTGTGCTGCAATCCTCAAACCCTTAAAAAGATTTAAGTATATAAAAAAACAAAATAAACTTAAAACAACCTCACTGCCATAAAGTTGATTCCAACTCATAGGGACCCTCTAGACTTACTCTTTTAATCGAGTAGAACGCCTCTTATTTTTCTCCCAAAAAGTGATTGGTGACTTCTAACTACTAACCTTTTGGCTAATAAATAGCCTTATGCCTAACGTACAGAGCCACCACGGCTCAATAAATACCATACATATTCGTGTATAAGCTGAGTTTTCCAGCACATTTCAAATGCTGGAAACAAGTTTTTGTGGTAAAATTTAGGTGCCTCAGCTGATATTCAGGTCGGCATATATGTGAGTATGTATGATAATAAAAAACTTTTTTCTGATGAAAACTAGAGATATGAAAACAAAGTTGATGTAAGACACTTCTAAGAAATTCTCTCAGCAGGAAATGTTTTTAAAAATATTACCTTATGATCCACCTATCAATATCACCCTTAGTCATTTAAACTAACTCATTTAAATAGAAAACATTCCTGTTTCCAACCAAGCACTACAAAACCCATGTTTCAAGTTATGCTGCGTCCAGCATACATGGATCTTGCAACTTCCAATCAGAATGTTGTACCTGTAGTTCTTGACTTTACTCCATAAAAATATAGCCTGTGTCTGACTTCAAGCTACAACTTTCAAACATAGTAAAATGGTCTCCTTCATAGTTTATGAAATTGCCCAAACCTTACAAAGTAAACAAAGTGTTCAAACTAACATATTAGTAAGTTTCCAACTATAGTCTCTTTATCAGAAATGATTAAAATCCTTTGGAAGCATGAAACTTAGCATTATTATTACAAAAACCTCATTTTAAGGATTGTACACAGCTTAATGAACCCTGGCAGTACTGGGGATTATATATCAGACTGCTAACCCCCAGAGCGTGAAACCCTCAGCGACTCTGAGCGTGAAACCCTCAGCAATTACGTGGGTCAAACAAGAGGGAGTCTGCTTCCAAAAAGATGAGGGGATTCTCGGGAACCTTGAGAGGTCTACCCTGGCTGTTCTGTCGTATAGAAGACTGCCACGAGCTCAACAGCACCTAACAGGAGCCAACTCAACAAGACCTAACACTAACCATTAGACAAAACGCCATCTAGATCAGAATGAAGCAGCTCCAGGGGCAAAAATGAGTGCTTTTCCTGTGGTTACTTTAACTCCTCAAGGAAAAATATTGAGCCAAGTTAATGAGAAATGGTGAAATATTTAATCCACTCTGGGGCCGCCCTGTTTATCATCAGTCCCACATGTTCACTACAGCTTCTGCCCTAGTGTACCAGAATCTCTGAAGTTGCTGAGGATAGTAATCAAGCACAAACTCTAACCCACTCTATGCCCATTAATATGTATTTTGGTTCTGTGGAGGAGAGGGGCTACGTCTTTTCCTCCTTCATAATGATACCCCACTTAATTTAATGAGAGACTTATTAGCCAGATGGAATGACTATATACAGTCTATAAAATATTAGAATTCCCTAACACAAAATGGAGGGAACCTCAAGGAGGTGTTGTGTTACTTAAAAGCATTTACTTTGCTCCGATAGAAAGGAAGCTCCTCAGTTCCTTTCACTCCTGTAGACTGTTTCTCTTCAGTACCAGAAACCCTGGGGGGCGGAGGGTTGTCCAGAACTTCCAGAGATGTTGGTTGGCTGTTGTCAGCAGATTCTATCGTAATTCAAGTTGGTACCTCCAAACCTTTACCTAAAATTCCCCCAAACCAAAAAGCAAAGTCACTGCCATTGAGTTCATTCTGAGTTAACAGTGACCTTAGAGTATAGAGGAGAACTGCCCTTTGGGGTTTCAGAAGCTACAAATCTTTACCAAAGCAGAAAGTCTCATTTTGTCAACAGCGTGGCAGAAGGACTTACCCTAACAATTCTAGGTTTTCTTGCTAAAAGTTTAATTTACTCCCTGCATCTGCCTCTAATACTCCTCCCTCACAGTTACACAGCCAAACAATCATGATTGGAGGTTTATACAGGATCTATATGCCACTAATAGCGCTGTGGTTCCTCGATCTCCTGAGATTCCTAACCCACATTTACTTCCTTGTACTATAAAAGGGCTTCAGAAACTTGTGGAAAATTTTAATCAAAAAACAATAAAATCTGTCCACAAACTTTTTGAAACTCCTTCACTTATCCTCTAGAAGCCTTCCATTTTAAAGTTTGATTTTGCAGGGCATTTTTCACAATGATAAGTCTGTCTTTCTCCCAATTCTACATGACTATATGGCCATGGATATGATATGCATGTGAATACTCAAGTAGGGTAAAACAATTTTTTGAAGTTGCTGAGCACATAATCAACTACTATTGGCTTTGTCTCAGTTATAAACCTGGAAGCACCTTTGAGTGCCTTCAGGAAAATACCTCTTATGTTCTGGGCCTATGTTTAAATGGCAATTAGGCTTTATTCAGCTCTCACTATTAAATGGATATAAGCATATTCTAATAATAGCTTGTTTATTTTTATTATGCATGAAAGTTTTACGATGTAAAAATGCTACAGCTACTATGGAAACCACCAAATTATGAGACTTTTTTTATACCCTCTTGGGAAGCTCCAAAGACTCTGGTGAGTGCCCAGAGTCTCATTTTACGGGTCAAGTGCTTAAAGGATATATAACTGTAGGAACTGCATTGGATGAACTAGCCTCTACCTTAGACACACTTATAATCTGAGGAGTTGAGTCGGAAGATACATGGTATCTGAAGAAGCAAAACCCAACTGTACCAAGAGTGGTGAACTGTTGGTAGGACAAGCAAGGTCTTGCTAGCTTAACACCCTGTATGCAGTAGTAAGCATGTATCATTCTGGCAAACCGATGATGGACATTCTGTTTGATTTCGTTTGCCCATATTAGGGATATTATGTCACTGGGGATCACCCTCTTGAAGTTGTGCTGTTTTTTATTTTTATGTGGATGAAACCCAGGGTTAATGAACCTATAAGGGCAGCAAAAAGAGCAATGGTTTCAGGGGGTACGAGGGTGCGAGAGTGGCGGGAGGGTAGAAGGGAGACAATGTCAAGGAGTCCAGGAAGGAAGAGTATGTCTGGAAACCAACCAATTATGGAAGCAATTGTACAACTCTGCTTGACATGATTAAACTATGGAATGATATGACATGTATCAACTACCAAGC
Organism: Nesogale talazaci; assembly: GCA_004026705.1. Taxonomy (NCBI): domain Eukaryota; kingdom Metazoa; phylum Chordata; class Mammalia; order Afrosoricida; family Tenrecidae; genus Nesogale; species Nesogale talazaci. The sequence goes on from PVJH01013655.1 coordinate 4,932, forward strand.
AGCAATAAATTAAAAGAAAAAACCCCACCACAGATCCAGGAATGGGTTTCGGATTCGCACTAAATCCTATTACCACTTAAGATCAATGAGTTCTTATATCCTGATTCTGCTCATAATTCACCCTCAGGAAGGGAACATAAAAATGCAAATGCTACAGCAAAATGTGTCCAAGAATTTAAATGGTGCCTATCTATCAGATAAAATAGTATCTGGGATCTTAAAGGATTGTTGACAAACAAGCAGTACTCTAAGTGAGATGTAAACTAAGTCCACCCAGAAGAAGCACAGCTGTCATCAGTCACCAAAGAATTGTAAATTACAGAGTGTGAAGTCTGAGGAAAGATTAGTACTAGAGCTTAAATTGTGAGACTGATGAGCAGAAGGCTATGGATGACAGTGGGAGGCCAAGATTCATTTGTGGAACTACATAGGAAATAAGCTTCCAAGAAACTCCCTCTATTCACAATGAGGGAAGGAAGAAACGTGGGTAGGAAAGAGTGCATTGGAGAGAGGAGGCTAAAAGATCAAAGGCATAAATCTGATTTGAACTGCTAAAATCTTGTCAGATTCTCCCCTTTCCCCCATTGTATGTTGAACTCATCTTGCTTCCAAAATCTTCTGTGTTTTTAGTTTGCATTGTTTTATATGTTCATATTAGGGTATATTTCAGAGTTATTATGCCATTGGAGGTCACCCTTATGAAGGTACATATTTTTCTCTTTTTCAACTTATGAAACCAAGAATCGAACCTATAGGAACGGATAGAATAATAAGAGTTTTCAGAGGTTGTGCGGGTTGTGTACAGTGATAGTGGGAAGGATAAAAAGGAGATGAGGAAGAAAAATTATGTTTGGAAACTGTGGTAGCAGCTGTACAATTCTACTTGCTGTAACTGAGCTATGGAATGACATGTATTAACTCCCCATTTATAGGGAAAAAATTTAACAATGAATAGAAAAAAATTCTTCCAAGTTATCAAGACTGCATATGATCTATACAGTCATTTGGATAGGGGGGAAGAATCAATGATGTAATTACAAGTCAAATAGTTACACTTTAAGAATCAGTGACACTGCCCTGCACTAAAATCCTTCATCCTTCTAAATTTGAGTTGTACAATGCCGCTTCAAAAAGTATGTTAAAGCATTTCGCTCTCCTTGCACTCCATTTCTCCATGAATTCTGGGTGCCTCCTGATACCCCACTTGCAAAGCACAAATAACACTCCTTAATAGACAGTAATTGGAAGACTCATGTCCACGGCATGCAAGGTTTCCAGGAACCCCTATTTTAATACAAAATATATTTTGATCTTTTTTTTTTTGGGGGGGGGGGGGCATCACTGCCCTCAGGTGGTGGGGCTGGAAGTGGCTCTCTATCCCAGTGGGCCGCAGTCCTGCGCACAACCACTACGCCACTGGGGCTCAGCCCTAATACAAAATATATTTTAATACTACCAATGTGATGCATTATTCAAAAAGGTATTTTCGCCAAAGTCAAGCAGCTCTTGATAATTAACGATGAATCTAAAGCTCAGTTCTGACTCAAAGTTCTCCCATGTAATCTTGTTTATTAGAAATGACATCAGCAAAAGCTTTGCTTAGAACCTGGAAAAGTACCCTACACTTTGCTGACTGGTCACAAATGTACTCATGCTTTTATGCCTGTTTGGTGAGGACTGATCATGCATTAACCTGCTTGTACTTACATTAGCTTCTGTGGTTTTAACCCTGAGAGCAGGATGTCTTTTTGTAAGCGTTCTAGATGGTGTTTTGAGATCCTGTGTTAGTGTAGGCTAAGATCCTACATGACGCTCATGAGGGAGATAAGCTGAGGCATTTAAATGTCCAGCTCTTATTTTGGCTGAATCCAACTTTGACCTTTTGGGATGTTTTCCAGTAACTGTCCAATCAGTAAGCCCAAAGACGTGACGTGCAATACTTCTGACTTCTACCAATATTTCAGTGTGGCAAAAGTTGCAAAAATAATGCCTCGCGGCAATGAAGAACTTTTGACTGAAATTATATGTATGCCCTTTGATTATGGAATAGGTGGTAGCCAGATGGAATATGGTTCCTTATCAGAAAAAAGTAATGACTGACATTATACCACCATGAAAACAAAAAAATAAATTTACAAAAAGCATATAGTATTCAACATTGAAGATAAATCTGAAGAGGAATGGATGAAAAATGACATTTTAACAACCCTAAAGGATTACAAAACTACTTCATCTAATTTCTCAAACCAGCTTACATGATCACCAAATGGAATAATGCCACAAAACTTGTGCAAAATTTGACCAGGAATAGAAATTACCAATAGAGATATAAAGAAGTTTGTTTACTTACATTAATGTTTTCATTCTATACTCAATTGCAGAAAAATAGCCAGTTACACAGACTAGTTTTGGTTTGTAATACCTGGTTGACTTAAGTGTTAACCAAGTCTTGTGCCACCAAGAAAATGGGTTTATCTCATACAGCTGAAGAAGGTCAAAGGACCCATCTGGACGTATGATCTCACTAAAAGTGAACCCACATATTCATCACCCTCAAATGTCAAAATAGGCACAAAGTAGGTAACTTTAGAAATGGACTGCTCTGGGGCTGAGCCCCGGTGGCGTAGTCGTTGTGCGCGGAACTGCGGCCCACTGGTTTGGAGGTTCAAAGGCAGCAGCAAGGCTGGGCCTCCTACTCCCATCACCAAAGGGCAGTGATGCCCCCCCAAAACAAACAAAACAACAACAACAAAGAAATGGACTGCTCTGGGCTGAGCCCCGTGGGCTTGGCGGTTCAAATCCAGCAACGGCTCTCAGGAGCAGCGTTTGGGTAGTGCTCCCACGACTACCAGAGGGCAGGATGCACAAACAAACAAACAAAAAGAAATGGATTGCTCCTTCCAAAAAAATCACAGAATAAGACTCCCAGTACGAGTTATTAAAATCTGATTCTGCTTTATAGTTTCTACTATACTTTTGTCAATCACTTTACTGCATTATTTATAATTCCCAGCTTTAATATTCTTTCCACATTAAGTAATCAAGAAATTTTGTTTAGCAGTTCCAGTTGACATGGTAGGTTATGGTTAGTCTGCTAACTGAGGAGCTAACAGCTGGAAACCACCAGTCACACCAAGGGAGAAGGATGAGGCTTTCTGCTCCTATAAAGATCTACATCATACTCACGTTGCTATGAGTCCGCATTGACTCTAAGGTCAATTTGAGTTTGGGATTTTTGGCTTTGAACGAGCCTTTCTACCAACTTGTATACATTAACTAGCAAATTAAACAATTATGAAACATTTCACCCTCTTAACCTTTTCCACCAAGGTTCAGAAAGAATTATTAGATTGGCCCAGTCAGTACCTAGCAGTGCTAATTTATCTTTTTTCTTTTTTTTATATTTCTAATACAATCACATTTATTATACAACTAAATGTTGAAATCCTTGAAAGCTGCCCTCTTGAGTTTAGGAGTTGTTCCTTCATGCCTGAAATTTGTGGTACACAATTTCTAGGTGTCTCATTCAACCAGTACTGGTGGGATTTCGTCTTTTAGTCTTGACACTCATTAGACTTTCCCTTGGGCTTGGCTGTGTAGCCACATTTGCCACAGGTGGACTTCTGGAGAGGGTAGGCCACAAGATGGAGCCACAAGATGTGGACCTTACTGTGATGCTTTCCCAAGAGACCAAAGAGCAGTGCTAATTTAATCAGCAGTTGGATCTACCGTCTTTCCCACAACAATTCACAAAAACTCAGCTCCTCTAGCTTTTCATGCACTCAAGTATAGTTCTATGGTTCCTGCAATTGCTCATTTTAATACCACTTTCAAAGAGACTGTTGGATTACTGTTCTTCCCCTGGCTTACTAGCTCAACTGTTAAGTTCCTTGTTTTAACTTAACCTTTATTAAAACTGAAAAATGCTGTAATGCAGCTTGGACTCAGCTTGAACATTGTCCCAACAGTTTTTAATTTCCCAAGCCAAATTCTTGGTATTTCTAATGAGTCTCCTCATAGCTAACCGAGTGATCTAGATTGCTTGAGTCCAGCAAGGAAAACATTTGGATGCGAGTACTTGCAGAAGTAGGATGCAAACCCATTTGTAAAAACTCTTTCACAAATATATGTCTTCAAAAAATTTATGACAAAGAATAAAAAGATAGCGGAGTTTTCCTGTGGGCTTTTTGTAGACCCCTTACAACTGACTTGATGTGGCTAGTCAAACCATCTCACCACCACCACCCTGTCCCTTTGTCTATTACCACCCTAAATAGTATGCTTTGTTGTCCCTCCAGTATGTGGTCTTATGTGGAGGATCAAAGTATTCCTGTGCTGATAAACCAAACCCAGATGAATCTCATACTGCATAATGTTCTGTCTGGATGGATGGAAAATGGCACATTAGACTATTAAGGTGTCCCATTGAAAATATACTGTTAGAATGTACGTGCTTCCTGGGTCATCAGTTTAAAAATCTCGGCTTGGCCTGAGAACTCATAAAACTCTGGCTTGAGTTGGGACATAGATTTTTAAGACCTCCATTCTTTTGATGGAGTAGCTGAATTAGAGGAGGTCCTCTAAAATGTGTCTGCTCCATAAATTAAATGCTAATTGCCTGACAGCCCAGTAAGAATCACCAAATCTGTCTTGCAAAATTATTTTAAGATAACAGAGTATATTTTTAAGTTTCCTTTTAGCCCAACAAGGAAGTATCTGTGCTACAGCAAGTACTTCTTGTTATACCTTGATTAACATTACCCATAAGAATGAGAAGATTTATCTACCTGGTTACATATAAAAGTCTCAGGATCTAAATTCATTTATGTTTAGCTTGTTACCTACAGGACTGGATCCAGAATTAGGTCCTTATTTCTAATAGATATATGATATTAATTGATGTAGTAATAATTATTGGAGTAATCTAGGGTTTCCTGAAATGTAAAACAAATGTTATTCAGCAAAAGACCAATTGAATGCCCATGAAGAGAATTATATATAAAGATGAGTCCCATTTCCCAAGAAACTTGCGTTCAAAGCCTGAACCACTCTTCTGAACTATCAAGTTGTCCTTCAATTGTGGCTTATTCCACATTCATTTCCCATCCCCACATCGAGATGACAGAAGCTGAGCACACTAAGCCAAAGGAAGCCAAAAAGGCCAGAGGGAACCCAACTACTCAACAGTAGTGATGTCAGGAATTTTAAAGATTTACCTATGTAATTACTTATCTAAGAATTCAGCTATCACCTCATGCAATTATTACAAGCTCATACACATAAATTTACATAATAGTAATCAAAGAATGTTAAAGAATTCCTTGATCAAGAGGTAGAAGAGTTTCAAAATTGAGACATTTGACTCTTCTCAGAAAGATTGGCCCTGTAGGAATCCTATTCCATCCTACCTTGTGACATTCAATCACTTAGACTTAAGAACAAAATGAAAGTTCCTGTTTAAGAATGGTGTGGGGATGACATCTGATCTCCTGGCCTCTTAAAGCGGAAAAGAGTATCAAATACAGCATCAGCCAAAGGCTTGTTCCTTTGAGGTAGATATCAGACATGCTTCTATCCTCCAACGTTTTCGCCAACTCTGACACCAAACATCCCTCCATGGCACTCTCTGCTTCTCTGCTGGGTCTGCTAATTTGTTTCAGCGCAACAGTCAAAAAAGGTATCAGGTTTGCATTTTCTCATCATATTTATTCAACTAGGATGCTGAATGAATTGAGAAGCTGAATTATATGACGAATGTGGCATACTAAGAGAAAGACTGATGAACAACCTGCAATATGCAGGTGACACAACCTTGAGCTTACTAAAGTGGGGTAGGACTTGAAGCACTTGCTGATGAAGATCAAGAATTGCAGCCTTCAGTGAATTACAACTCAATGTAAACACCACCACAAGCCTCACAATTGGAGCAATAGTTTACAACATGATAGAGAAAAGGTAGAAATTGTCCAAGAATTTAATCTTGCTTACAACTACAATCACCACCCATGGAAGTAGCCATCAAGAGATCACACAAAGGATTGTACTGGGCAAATCCGCTACAAAAGATCTTTCAAATATAGAAAACCAACGGTGTTAAATTGAGGCCTAAACCAGGGTATTTTCAATCACCTCATATGCATGTGATTAAGTAAGACTAAAGAAGAACTGGTGCATTTATATTATTATGCTGGGAAAGAATATTGAAAACTCCATGGATGGCTAAAATAACAAATTTGTCTTGTAAGGTGTATATTTAGAATGCTCCTTAAAGACAAGAATGGCAAGATTTTGTGTACACACTTTGGACACGTTGTCAGGAGAGACCAGTCTCTAGAAAAGAACATCATGCTTGGCAATGAGGCATCAAAAAGAGAGAAGACCTTCCATAAGAAGGACTGACACAGTGACTGCACTGAGGAGCTCAACAACTTTGAGGATGACACATCAGAGTCGTGTTCCATTGAGTGGGAACCAACTCAACGGTAGCTAACAATAACATGCTTTACTTGGAACTCAAGCTCTCAGCCAGGGATCCTCTTGCCCTGGCCGACCCCGGCCCTTTCAGTTCTGCTGCTCACTGTCCCAAAAGGAACTCCACTCCACCTATAAGCCTACTCACTTACTTAGCAAGGCACTCCGTTTTCTTGCTGAAGGGCCTCTTTGTTCTCTGCCTTTGCTACCACTGCTGTCGCTCACCATCTCTGGTGTCACAACTCTGTCTCCTAAATCAATTAAGTTCCGCACAGAAGCCTTGAGGCCACACTCCACTTTTGGCTCTTCTTTCTTTTCGGTCATTTGATGTACTATTCAAAAGAGCTTTCATTTCTGTTGACTTAACTTTCTGATTCTGCGCTTGTGCCTAAAACACTCTCACATTTTCTGCTCCTCAGGAAGAAAGGCACATCTGATCCTGTCCTGAACGCATGCAGCACACAGGGAAAAACCACAGACCCTGCTGCCCTGGTTTTTCATTTGTTTTGAACTACCTCAGGTCTCACAGCATGGATCCCCTGAAGTCAGCCTAGGCACATGGACACTTTTGTGCTTTACCAACCTTCTTTGTATATTAAAAAAAAAACTCACTGCCATCGAGTCAATGCTGACTCATAAGGACCCTGAAAAACAAGGCAGAATGGCCCGGTGAATTTTTAAGGCTGAACTGGTTAGGGAAGTAGAAGGCCCCATCTTTCTTCTCCATATGAAGGTAAACAATTCTATTACCGGGAGTTTGGGATAGCTTAGTTTTGTTAGAGGCCATATTGTAGGACAGTTTAAATATCCATATGCCCAAAACAGAACCATGTTGAATGCCGCTACTCAGGGTCCCTAAAAGAGCTCCTTTCTTGGTGGTGGTGAGATTCACCCTTTCAGATCTCAGACAGATATGGCAAAACTGACCAATCCCCACATTACCGTTTAACATGCTTTATGGATTCCATTATTTCCCTGAAAAAATTTGTGGAAGGCAGCCTCGTAATAGAAACGGGTAAGTGTTCAGCATCAAACCAAAAGGCTGCTGTTTGAACTCAGCCAGGATCAATGATCAAAAAAAAAAAAAAATCCTAGTAATGTGCTTTCTAGAAAGAGTATAGTCAAGAAAATTCCATGGGGAAGTTCTATTTAGGCTTTCTAATGATCCCACAGGGACCCCATAAGATCAACTCTAGGGCACTTTTACGTGCCTGGTGAAGATCTTCAAATAAAGTTTTGCTTTGTTTTGTTTTGTTTTTTGGGGCATCACTGCCTACGGTGGTTGTGGGCGCCACCCAGTGCCGCTCCTGAGAGCCGCCTGTGGATTTGAAGCGCCAAGCCAAGCCGGCGGACCGCAGTCCTGCTCTCAACCACTTACGCCACCGGGGCTCAGCCCGATCTTCAAATAAAGTTAAGAGCATCATTATTATCTTTTTTTAAACAGGCAAAATTTCCCCCAAAGATAGCCTTCCCTTACAGCTCGTGCTCGCTATGAGGGCTTCTATCGTCCCAAGCTGTGAGGAAATGAGTTTGTGAAAGCCTCCAACTCATGAAGTCTTTATGATAGCAGTATAGAGTCCAACCTAAGGAATCATCCTAAGAATGAACTTTGGGCAACCAAAAACAGATAAACTAAGTCTAAACGCAGTTTAAATACGAAAGCTGATAGTATATGCAAAAACACAGCTATAACAAAAGCATCAAGTTAAATAAAAGCTAACAAGGCCGATATGTCAAATAGCTACTTTTTTAAAGCTACTTACTCTTGACAATGAAGCTAGAGCTTTAAAAAGGCAAGATGATAATAAACAGCGCATTTTTATCTAACGTCAGGAACATCACATGTGTGTGGATATTATTAGCATTATTACTCTGAGACCGTTAATGTAAAATGGGGTAAAGGAAATGAACAATATGAGATATTCAAATTCTAGTATCCTACATCCCCAAGAAACAGTATTAAAAAAGAGGGGACAAAAGGACAATTAAAAAATATTATCTTGAGGGCTGAGCCCCAGTGGCGTAGTGGTTGTGCGCGGGACTGCGGCCCACTGGGACGGAGGTTCCATTCCAGCAGTGGGGCTGGGCCTCCTACTCCCACCACCGGAGAGTAGTGATGCCCCCCCCCCAAAAAAAATATTATCTTGAATCTTTATTTAAATTATCAGCATACTTCCACGTGGCATTTTAACTTTAAATATCATAAATGTATTAGCTATAAGCATGCCCATATAATGTATCATAAATATATATGATTACACAAACCAAACCAGCAACAATGAGCTCACCATCCTAACACACAGAAACAATCTCGATATTTTCATGTGTTATTAAAAGAAAATCAAACTCTTAGAATAGCTGATTCCAAATCTAAGAAGCTACCCAAAACAACTACATTGGGTCAAACTACTCAGAAGCCACTTAAAGAGGCCCTCTCTCCCCTGTTAACCAACAAAAGCTTAAATTAAGATGATGTCAAGGAATCCATGAAGAAAAAGAATGTCTGGCTATTAATGGTGATAGCAAATGTACAATTTTACTTGGTTTGATTGAGCTATGGAATGATATATGTATTGAATCTCAGTAAGTTTAAAATTTTTATGTAATACTTAAATGTACTAGTTAAGAAAAACTTAGTCACTCTTGAAGACTGACATTTTATTATTAAAATTAGTGAATAAAAGGAAAAACAAACAAGCTCCCCTACCCCCTGCATTTCCTTCCGCTTGTACACTGGGTAACCAAATAAATAGATGAGATTAAAGTGTATCTTTGTAGTATATCTCAGTAAACAAATGAAAAAAGTGAGATTAGAATATGCTTGGGTTTGCAAACCTCGAACAATTAATGGCTCCAGGCATTGGACCTCAATAGAAAGGAAAGCATTTAAACTTTATGGTCCCCTTGAAGAAAAGCATGCAATCCGCTTGGACAGAGTACAACTGCGCCTCAATCTTGCCTAGACCGTAAACCTTGATGAGAGCAAAGACTCATCCGACTTCTACCAGGCCATTAGATGTGAAATGTCAACATGATGATCAGCATGGTGCTGTTCACCACCACCACTACCACCTGTAAATACCCAGGTCAGTTGTGCTCGATGCTGTCCTGAAATGCTGCAGACTGCAAATAGGTTGAATTGCAACATGAGCATGTTAACTAGCAAAATCCAGACCATTAGAAACTATAATAAAACTACCCAGGCTCTTCAACAGATAAATTATAAGGAAAAGTAGAGAATGGAGGAGAGCCCTTAACATATTAAAGTGTGCATAAAGTAATGTTATAATTATAAAGAAACAAAGTAATTACTATAAAGTTGGAATACCAGTTATACTGAGGAGCAGAGAATGTTGCAACTAGATGCTGCATGGAGAGACACCTTACTTCGGTAATATGAAAGTTGGACAGTTGGCTGGTCTTAAGTGACGTCTTAAGTGACTAGCTGTTTTGTGTGGTCTCCTTTATTTTACAACACTAAACGCTTTCTTTACAAAGTAAATGAGTAACAGAGTCATCTGCTTTGTCTAGTTATCTCCAAGTGGCACAGAGAAGTCATCGCCCGTCCCCCTGGAGACAGAAGTCTGTGCCAGAAATAACGAGAGACTCAAAATTCAAAAACCTCAGATCTCTAGAACTTTTTATTACTGGATTTTAAGGACCTAATGATACATGCATATGAAACAACTGTCTTAGCATGAAATGAATTTGACCTGATCTCTAGACACAGAAACTTATAAACTAAAGATTGATTAAGACAATCTTCCTACTACTGGATTTTAAATGATAAAATTCCATTCTATAAGCATGTTAAATCAAGTTTGTCTTCCATTACAATAGCTGGTAACAAGATGGCTAAGGGTCAAAAGAACTGCTAGTAGTTTCCCCTGTCCTCTTTCTTCCTATCTCGTATCAAGAAAAATTCCAAATAAGCAGAAATTCAAAGATGCCAAGGTGCTTCCAACATGAAGTAATGGAAAGTAAAGAAGAATCTCCGTATCTTTTGAAACATACTCTCACTGTCCTAAGTGCTATTCTAGTTTATCCTTATATTATGAGAAAGGGAAAACTTTCATTTAAGCAAAAAATAATGTAATTCAAAAATTCAAAAAATGTGAGACTCCTAACTCCAAAGTTCAACTCCGCCAGCCACACTAAGGGAGAAAGATGGGACTTTTTGCTCCCATAAAGAAATATAGTCTGTCTCAGAAACCCACAAAGGTAGTTATGCTATTCTGTCCTATAGGGTCATTATAAGACAGAATCAAGTGGATGGCAGTAAATTTTGAGTTAATAAATGAAAAGGTACTTTCTCTCCAAGTACAGGTAGCACAGTTTCACAGCAGAGTCAAAAGGAAAATTTCACTCAGTACCATGATAAATCTACTTTGTTGATAAGAATTTAGTTTAAGTCAGCAGTCTAGAAAAAGGGAGAAAGAAAAACAGGAAACACGTGTGTATCTACCTCTAGCTTGGAGATTATTTAAATTTACTTAATGAGTGAACAAGAGCTTTGAGCTGGAGGAAGGAATGCTAATTTCATCTTTTTTTTTTTTTTTTGCTTTCAATTTAAGACTTCTAGTCTCAAGCCAGGCAAGTTATATTTTATCTATTCTTCATTCTCAAACATATCATAAGCTCCATAAAGACAATTATTGTGCATTTTCTTCTATGTACCATCTGCATGCCTATGTATTTACACCTGGTAAAATATCTTACACAAAATATATACTCAGTATGTTTTCTGCCTTAAATAAGAAAAAAAATCAAAGACAGATGAAAAAGAAAACTTAAAATTTGTTATAATGTGAGCAAGTAAAAACCATATCAAACTAAAAAAATACAGAAGGTATAAGGCCAACATTAAGAGAAAAAGTTCTTTCACAGTGTCTCAAAAATAATGTGCTTTCATCATATTTGAAGTATTAAGAAGGCTGAATGTCCTCTTGCAGAAATGCTGGAGTAAAGGTTATCTTCTACGGGACTGAGGGAAAATAGTTTTTTTTTTTAGTATGTCTAGACTGTGTAAGTTGTAAAAAGGAACTTACAATCTGCTTCAAACACTTATAAAAACCTAAGGTTGTTCTCAGAGATCCAAAAGAAAATGAGTAAGACATGAATGTATCCTCAAACCTAGTTTTCCTATTCCACTAGCAACTTACTATGTGGTAAGATAAAAATACAGTCCTCCACCAACAGAGAATTAAACATCCAAACCAACCTCTGGGCACTAAATACTCCAAATATGTTATTTTCACTCCACTTTTGATACCATTACCTACATTTTATAAGAGCAGAAAGATGAATAGGCTTTGAGTCATATTCAAAGTATATTCTTGGCTTAAAGTATATTCTTCCTATTAAACTTTCTTGCTTCTAAGATATGCCAAATGCTCTCTCACTGCTTGTTTTATCAGTGACAGAAAAGTTAATTTTCTAATATATCCTAATTTCCATACCATGAATTCATGCTTCCATGCCTTACCACTTATTTCAAGCTCTGCCCAATGTGATTTCTTTCCATTTGCTGCTTCCTCAGAGGACATAATTGTGTACATCCTCCGAGGGTCAGGGGGCTCGTATTTTTCTTTGGGCATGCCTGCAAATTAAGAAAAAAGAAAACCAATCAGTATTCTTAAGAATTAAATAAATAATAAATTTCCAAAAACAGAAACCACCAAAATTGTGGTTTCTCAATACCCTTTCACGCTACAAACACCTGCAGGGTCCTTGGAGAAATAAACGATGTCTAGTCTAGGAGAGCAAAAGTACAAAATAAGTCTGGGAACCTGACAAAGCCATTGCGGTTGTAAAGCATAAAAGCGCCAACTTGAAAGGACTACCCCTGGGCAAAGATAAGGCAAGGTGAGTATAAAAAGAGTGACATCATGAACTGTATGAACTCATTCATTTAATTTTTAAAAAGGAAGGTCAATTACCAGTTGAAAACAAAGGGGCAGACTCAAGCATTTATCTTACATTTTAGGCAGATACTAGATGGGGAAATGGTCTTAACAACTTCAGTTAATAAATGTAGAAGTTATAATTAGAAAATATAACATTTGGGCTGAGCTCCGGTGGCATAGTGGTTGTGTGCGGGACTGCGGACCACTGGGTTGGCAGTTCAAATCCAGCAGCAGCTCTCCAGGAGCAAGGCTGGGGCTCCCATTCCCATCAGAGGGCAGTGATGCCCAAAAACAAAAACAAAACAAAAAAAAGAAAATCTAACATTTACAAACCCTAATATACAGCTAATGATCATCTTTAATAAAACTGTTACAATGCTTAATCATTGCCATCAAGTTGATTCCTAGTCAGAGTGACCTTGTAGGACTGAGCAAAACTGCCTTTATGAGCTCCTAAGGCTGTCACTCTTCAAGGGAATAGAACCTCAAAACAAGACTTTCCCCCCTTTTTTAATGAATGGTTCGGGCTATAACACCTAAACCCAATGATCACCAGGACAACGCTTAGAGATACACACGGACATTTTTAGGCGAAATGATATACCTCTTTCTTGCTCAGTCCTTCAAATTCATTGCTCCTCTTTCATTTTAATTTTTTTTATTAACCTGGATTAACTAATTCTCCACCTACTGTTACCTACAAACCTAAATACACCTGGGGGAAAAACTTAGACGCTCGTGAATTAAAAGTGATAAAACTTACCTCAACTCTGATCTCACCAGTGCCCCAAAATTACACTGTGAATTCCTCTTGTCTTTTTCATCTCCTATATGAGTTTCCTCTTCAAATCCCTAACACTTCCTCCCCTCAGCTAAGGACCTCACTTTTATTTTCTCAGGAAAACAAGAAGCAGAATATATTTTAAGAACCTCCATAAATGTCCCATCAATATTTTTCCTATGGACAATCTTCCTGTTCTCTTAGCACTTAATGTACCGAATCCCACATCATCTTGTCTAAAAATGAACATTACTCCATTAATGATCTCCTCCATCAATTTCCCTTCCCCAGATCTTTTTCCTCAGCATATAGACATAGTACCATTTCCCATATCAAAATTTCCCTCTATTACTCTGCCTCCTCCTACTACTTTTTCTCTTTACAGTAAAAAGCCTCAGTACAGTTCAATTCCATTTTCATCCTAAAATAGTATCTAAAGATACACTATATTTTAACTTTTAAGAAACAAATTCTCATTTTACTACCTCTGAAATTACACTGTATCTTAGAATCAATGGTCTTCATCAAAAATTTGCGAACTTTACTCCCCAAGACAATCTTTAAACCTTAAACCAAAACTGCCCCCCCAAAATCATTTTTAAGCCAAACAATAGTTTGGTGACTATTGTCACTGATGTGACTTTTCTAGTCAGTCTTTATAATTCTACAAAGGGTTGGAATATGCAAATGTGAGGTGCTTGTGGCTCAAGTTAACAGACGGCTTGTTAATAATGTAAATAACCTACATGGGGTGGGGTCATGCAAACAAGGATAATGAAACTCTACCAAGGGGAAACCAGTCCGTTTTTGCCATCCACTAAGTTTAAAATGAGCTATCTTAAAACAATCAGGGGGGTGGGGGTTAATCTCAGTACCATCAAGAGAGTTGAGCTGGGAGTGGAACATGTCATTAGATCCTGAGTTCCTGCATGCTGAATTTCCTCCATTCAAAAGACAGAACTGTGACACCACAGATGGGCAAAAAAGGGAGAGACAGCAAAGAAGTGGCATTTGGGGGAGCATTAAACAGACCCCTGCAGCTTTCCTGGCCCATAGAAGTAAGTTGAGTGCCTTTGGCCTGAGGTTTTCTGGAAGAGAACAAGGGGATTTACAGTTGTGAGATGAAGGACCAGGGAGAGGCATGCCTCATCATGACTGAGAAGAAGCTGTTATGAGTACCAGTTTCCTGGGCATTTGTGATCCTGGACCGTCCTAATCCTGGACCGTCCTTTCTGTGAATCATGTGGCCATTGCATTGAATTATTGAACCCAGCAAAGAAGTTGAGAGAAGTAAGGGATGATTAATGCCAAAGCTGGTTAAAGCAAAAAAGGTTGGGAGATGGGGCATGTCTGATTTTTGCATCAGTAGAATCGGTCTTAAGAAGACGCTGAATTTGATCTTCCTTCCCTCTTGTGAAGGAGCCCGGGTAGCACTGTGGTTCTGCACTGGGCTGTTAACTGCAAGGTCAGCAGTATGAAACCTGCCCCACAGACGAACTATGGGGCTTTCGACACCCTGTAGAGTTACATACGGTTCTGGGTTGCTGAGTCACCTCTGATTCAGTGATAGTGAGCTTGGTTTTCCCTCTCGTAAAGTCAGAAGCAGCTCCTCGATCCTTGTTTGCATGACCCCACCCCATGTAGGTTATTTACATTATTAACAAGCCGTCTGTTACCTTGAGCCACAAGCACCTCCCCTTACCCCCATTTTACGTGATCAAACAGTAAATGGAGAAGTTAGATTAGAAACTTGGGGGGCAGTAAGTTTGTTAATAGTGGTGGATAGCGAGAATGGTTGCACGTTAACAGGGTCACTGAAGTGTACATGCTAAACTTATTGGTTCCTTGCTATGTATGTTTCTACCAAGAAGTAAAGTAAACAAATTTGCAGATTTTTTTATCTTAGTGGCAAGAAAATCATAGTATGAGTGAATTTCTCATCTACAACACGAAATGCTAAAAAACCATTAAACATCTATAGAATTATGAAGGGCCAAGATTCTGATTTTTGAAACTCAATGGAGTCCTGGATCTAGAAATGGTATTAGAGCCGCAGGTGATAATTCTCAATTTGAACAAATTTTTAAGCTATCTAAAGAAAACAGGAGAATGTTGCCTCCCCAAACGAGCAGAAATTTGACCCTCAAAAGAACTGCAGTGTTTGAGAGCCTCATCTATACGTTATCCCTGAAAGTAATGTTTAGTCTAAGAGGCACGTGGAAACAAGAATTCGAAGAGGAAAAATGTAATTTGGGGTTTCAGGTATCAAAGATGAAGTTCAGAGCTGCCAGATGAGCTAAAGTAAAGGAGGAGAGACCATGAAGGAGTTGCTGAAAATTCTGCCCAGAAACACCACTGTGGCTGATCCCAGCATTACACATGCATGGACACAGCAAGGCGCCCCATGGAAATGTACTTGGCAGGCTGAAAAGGCTGAGCTGAAACTTCTCTGACAAATACAAAGGTGAAGATGGGAAATCACAAAATTCAGAGACGAGCAGGCATATACACCTTTGATTTCCCCTTGTACACTTCAAAGGACCTTGTTTTTGGCATAATGAGACCACAAACTAGGAGTAGGTTTTAAGAGATTTGCCTTAATACTTAGGTCAAAATCCACTAAGTCATTTCCAATTCACAGAGATTCTCTCTAAGACGGAGTTAAACTGCCCCATCGGGTTTCAAGGCTGTAAATCTTTACAGGTACAGAAAGCTTCATCTTACTCCTACTCAGTGGCTGGCGGAGTCACACTGCTCACCATGCCATCAAGACTCCTAAGACTGAAGTCAAGACACAATTTGACTACCCACTAGAACAAAAATCAACCATTTAGAGGAAAACAACACAATCTTGATTCTTTGTAACATATAAATCAGAATGTCCATTATTCAAATAATGATCCACAGCCAAAAAAGGGTAAATAGGAAGGACAAGATAACCCAGATGCTAAACAGTAAGAACTTTAAAGCTACTAGTAAAATTTGTCAGATGATGTAAATGAAAACATAGCTGCGATGAGTCAACAGAAGGGGAATCTCATTACAAAATATAAACTCTGGAAAAGAACTTCAGAACTAAAAATTCAATTGTCAAACAGCAGCAGCAGCAATAGCAACAAGCCTCCAAATTTCAATTGCAGGCAGGGCATTTAAAGGAGGGTGAGTAGTCTGAAAGATTAGTCAAAATTAATCCTGAGGATTAAAAAAAATTTTAAGGCTGTAACCTGTGCGATGACATGAAGCAATCAAACATTTATGCAATTAGCACCTCAGTAAGAGGGAATGCAGAACAATTACTTTTTTTTTAAAGTATCAAGAAACTGACCAACAGAAACAATACAAGTAGATGACGGAAAGGTAACGTTAAACAGCCAAGAAAGAAAAATGGGGATGAGGCCTGGGAGCAGGTACAACTTATAATACCATACCCCATGAAAATATCCTTTAAAAATGTCCTTTATTTCCAAAAGTTTTATTCACAATTGCCAGAACAAGAAAATAACTCAAATGTCCACCAACAGCGAGAGAACTTCCCTATCTCAAAGCCATAATGGATACCGTATTAACATCGAGTACTGAATAAGGGAGACGGGAGAAAAACCAATGCATTTGAACTATGGTGCTGGCAAAGCATATTGAAAGTACCATGAACTGCCATAAGAACAAATCTGTCTTGGTCAGTGTTCCTTGCTAACAAGATGGCACGAATTCATCTCGCACACTTTGGACAAGTTATTGGTAGACCAGACCCTTGAAAAGAACATAATGCTTGGTAAACAGAGGCTGTAAAAATGAGAAAGGTCCTAAATGAGAAAATTGGCTGCAACAATGGGATCAACACAAGTACCACTGTGAGGATGGCCCAGGACTGCACAGTGTTTCAATGTGTTGTACATTTGGTTGTGATGTTCTGGTCAGGACCAACTCGCCATCACTTAGTAACATTCACATCAAAACACTGCCCTATTTCAAGGTTTAGTCTAAACATTCTGTAGCATAAACTACTCCCAAGCTTACCCCTCCCCTTAAGCACTGGAAACATTACTGCTACCCACAAAGATATTTAAAAAGTAGTAATCTAACTCACTTTGCAGACGGCTATAAATGACGGTCAAAGCCCCAAATCCATTTGCAAGGATGTCTTCTAACAGAATTATTTTGGGAGTTTCTCAGGGAGGAGCTTATCTTTAGATACTGCTCGTAGCATGCAACAGCCTGTCATCACCAGGCTCAGTTAATGGCTTGCACTTTGGTCCCCATTCCCACAGGGCCCTGTTAGTGGTGCTAATAAAGATATTTCTATACTCTAGTGGCATGGAGATAGCAACCCTTTAGTTCCCCTGTGTGTTTGGCTCCCTTCGGTAGAAAGACTAAAAGAAAAAAAACATTAGCAATGAAGGTACAATCATGTCAACAGAAAATTAGGGATATCAAGCAATTCATTGATAAGCTCTTAAATCCGGTGGATCAACACCACTAAGAGGTCTTGTGTGGAAGTACACCAGCATCATTACAGTAAAAATCTGTTCTCACATCTGAAACTTTTCACATTTGTAGTATTAAAATATTTCCCAAATACAGGCTAATGACAAATTAAATAATGTTTTCTCATGGACAATGTATCACCTTTTACATTTTTAGAAAAGTATTTGTACATGATCTAGAATTAAAACTAGCATTAAAAGGGGTAAAGTGGCTAGTTTTTTTCTTAAATGTAATTCAGTAAAATACTGTAATCAGATTTTTCATTACATTACTTGAAATGTATTATTACGCTTATTGAAAATACATCCCCATTTAAATGAAGTTATAAATCATTTGTACATGCTGTGACATAAACTATAGACTTATTTCAAAGTTGATTAGTCACCATACAGTGTCTGTATTTTTATATACATTAGACGGGGCAAGCTTTCTCCTTCCTTACAGAGTTAGCCTCTGTATTAGTCCAGGTAGAGAAAGAAATTCATAAACAGGCACATGTATATAAGGGAGAGGTTTATATACAAGAGCAATGGAACATTGAGAAAGCATCCCAACCCAGTCGAGTCCAAGCCCATATGTCCAATACCAATCTATAAGTCCTCTTCTGACTCATAAAGCACTGCAACGATGCCAGGACAATCACAGGCCAGTGGATGGGGTCTTGTGTATCCAGTGGAGGTAGAAGCATCTCAGTGCCTCTCTGTGGCTTCTCAAGACATCTCAGCACTGGCAGGAGTCTCCATGTGGCTTTTCCGGCTTCAGAGGTCTGATTCCATCAGGGTAAGCCCATGTGGCTTCTCCTCCGGGATGTCTCACAGGAAGCCCGCCTTGTATCTTGTCAGCTGGCAATGTCTCCCAAAGACTCAGTCGGGAAGTCTCTCACACTCATGGGGGAAATATCGCAAGATTTCCCAGAATTCTCAGGAGAAAGCCATGCCCACACAGAGGCCTCATTGGCTATCTCCAGATTGAGAGGCTAGACTCCACCCCTACACTCTCAATCCTGAAACTGACAGCACATGACTGCCACAGCCTCAGCAACACAGCAGCAGCTCTAGCCTGTCCTAAAGAGTTGCTATCATGTCAGCATCGACTAGATGGTTCCGGGTTTGTTTTTTATACATAATGACTGCAATACAGTAAAATGAGATGGCTATTACATGATTGCTAACAGTAAGGACAATGCTTTTAAATGTCAGTGAAAGTAATAATGTTTTCTCCTCAATTAGTGGCACTTTTATTTTAAAGAGCAGGGTTTTTTTTTTCCTATTGTCATTTAAAAAATATTCTTTTCTCACCTTCAGAAATGCTTTTCTTTTTTCTTCCCCACACATCAAATACTGCTTCTCTGCCATAGACATGTTCTGCTAATGAATGCTGTACTGACTTTCCAAATGGCATATAGTACTTTCAAATAAATTTGTACTTATATAAAGAAACAAGGCATCACATAAAAACTCTGCACTACTAATTTTTGAAACCATCCTAGTCCAAATATTGTCCTATTTTGTTTTTTTAGTTGAGGTAACAGGAATAATTCTGTAGATGTTTGTATAATTATTTGGAAGAATTAGGCCATGTTCCTTTGCTATTAAGTGCCATCGAGTCGGCTCTGACCCACAGCAACCTTCTACAAAGAGAATGCAACCCTGCACAGTGCGGTCCTATGCCACCCTCGAAATTGTTCCTAAGCCTGAGCCTATTGATGCAGCCTCGAATTGTGTTGAACCATCTCCTGAAGGACCTCTCTTTTTGGCTGCCCTTTCACTTTACCGAACATGATGCCCTTCGCTGGAGTCTTGCCATCCTTGCCTGCAAGGAACACTCTGGCCTTACTTCTTCCAACTTTTGTCCTTTCAGCAGTCCATGAGATCCTCTTCTTTTTCTCCAGCTCTACATTTCAAATGCAACTATTCTTCTACAGTCTTCCTTATTCAATGTCCAATTTCCACACACATACGATGCAATGAAGAATGCAATTGTTAGGGTCAGGAACACCTTAGTCCTCAAAGTAACAGCCTCGCTCTTCAATATTCTAAAGAGGTCTTGCGTCCACTTACCCAAGGCAACCCGCCTTTTGACCTCCTGACTGCTGCCTCCATGAGCACCAATTGTGGATCCACGACAAGACTAATCTTTGGCAACTTCAGCTTTTTCTCCATTTACCATGCGGTAACTTCTTGGTCCAGTGTGAGGATTTTGGTTTCTGACAGTGAGTTCCACACTGAAGCTGCAATGCTTGTCTTCATCAGCAAGTGCTTCAAGTCCTCTCAGCAAGGAAGGTTGTGTCATCTGTATACTGTAGGTTAATAAGCCTTCCTCCAATCTTGAGACCCAATTCTTCTCCCTATCATCCAGCTTCTCTGATGACTTGCTCGGCATAGAGACTGACTAAGTGTGGTGAGAGGATACAACCCTGATCCACACTTTTCCTGATTTTAAACCATGTAGTATTCCCCTGTTCTGTTCACACAACCGCCTTTTGAGTCACATGTAAGTTCTGAATGAGCACAATGGAAGGTTCTGGAATTCCCATATCCTGCTATAAGTTCTGAAATATGTAAGACTTCAATCTTAAAAATTCTAAGTACATTCTGACATAATTTGGTCTCAGTCAAGTCTTCCTGTAGCACAGCACTTATTGTGTGCACAGGTTTGAAACGTAAAGAAAAAACTACTTCACTGCCTTCAAGTTGATGTTGACTCATAACAATCCAAGGGCCCAGGATAGAACTGTCCCTGTGAGTTTCGGAGACTGGAACTCTTGATGGGAGTAGAAAGTCCCATCTTTCTCCCTCCAAGCAATGGCAGATTCAAACTGTGGACAGTGCAAGTACAGCAGCCCATCTAATAACCACTATGCCAGCAGAGCTGCTGTGGAAAATTAGCTGCATCAGAAAATTTTGCTATAATTTCTATATGTCAGTGAATTTATTTGAAAATTTGGCATATGTCAAGTGACATTTTTAATTTCTGCAATCATTTGACTTTGGTAAAAAATTTCAGATTACAGATAGAAATTATTTAAAATTAATTTATGAACATTAATGGTTAAAAATCTATACAAATGGTTGCCTTACTAGACAATATTTAGCAAAAATATATGTTTGGCATTTTTGAACTTAATTTTTCTGCTGTATCAGAAGAGTATTGAAAATGTTATCTTTTAGTATTAGGATGAAAGAAGAGAAAAAAGAAAAAGTTATAAAAAATGTTATCTTTGTCAATGGGTACTAATTATTCATGGAGATAATTTAGTAATCTTGGTTTTAAGATCTTAAAATATCAATGTACTAAGTCATTTTCCTTTACTCCAAACGAATATAAATTCTCGTTTCAGTTATACAAATTAGCAAAACCTAACTTATGGCAAATCTTAATGGTTGAAATACTTTGCTGTAACATGGGAAAATATAAATCTTTCCCAGAATGTCTATCAACATGAAATAAAATTTAATTCTCATAAATTAGCTCTCTTACCAAATATCACATGTGGATTTTGACTATTATTATAAGTAGCTATGATAGCAGGTATTGTATAGCCTAGGATTAATCCTTCAAAGCAGAGTATTTAAGTTGCAAAGGAAAGATAACTTCAAAAAGGAGGTAGCAAAAACCAGGTATCAAAAAAATCTCACTGAAGAGTAAAATTATGACCAGTCTCCAAACCTACCCTCCACTCCCAGTTTCCAAGCCAGAAATTAGGATTATCTTCAATTTGCTTCCATCTAGTCAGTCTTCCCATACAGTCTCTAACCCAAGCCCATTTTACCTCCTGTATCTTTCTCTCATCCGCTTTGATTTAAACCGCCCTCCTCTAAGCTACTCCAACAGTTTCAAACTTGAGTTAACTCCCTCTCACATTACCAACTCTGCATCGAGTCAATTCTGATTCATAGCTACCTTTTATCCATCCTAAACCCAAAGTGGTTTTCCTAAAAAACAACAGCACTTTCTTTATGTTCCTGAAATATCTCTAATGTACCCTGTGAATTTGACATCAAGCCAAAAAAAAAAAAAAAGGGTCCAATAACTGTTGATCTAAAGCAAGCCTATCAACAAATACCTAAGTTATTTTTGTGACCCAACTCCTGTATCCGGGTCTTGTTTCCCAGACTCTCAATCTGGGTCTCCCCAGTTCTCTCTGCTCACAAATCTCCATACTTTAGTGTAGGCTCGAGCTTCTGTCCAACAATCCCTATCTTCCCCTCTCCACTATCTCTCCACACCCAAGAGCCTAGTCAACCTTCAAATTGTAATTTAAATATCACCAGCTTCAAAAAGACCCTTCCAACATTCTTCCCTATCTCTCCCAAAGGAATTTATCATTCCTCCCCTTGGTTACTTTGTTGAGATTAATGAATACAACAGCAGAAATATTTTCATCTTATTTTTGACATTTCTAGCCTGCCTAACACAATATAGGACGTTTGAGTCTGTATATAGAATATTTTTTATTTCAGTGACTATTTAAGCTATGATAGTAAAAGGGAGGGGGAGAAGCAAACATTTTGTAAGCAACAGAAGAGTATTTTTGTAAACAACAGAAGCCAAGAATATGTTTTTTCTAAGACTGGAATAAGATGAAAGAGTAAAAATTAAGAAGCTAAATTGTATAAACTCAATCTTAACAACAAGCTATGTCAAAATAACAGCAAATGTTAAAGGGATGGGAAAAAGTGTGATCAGTCACTGCATGATGTTCATAACATTTTTAAGTATTAAAAGCAAACAAACTTGTCAGACACTGTATAGGTACTAAGCATATCATTTAATCCTCAATACTTTAGTAGGTAGGTATAAAGTGTTCTCCTAATACAGATAAAGAAACTGAGGTCCAGAGAATGACCTTGTCTGAAGTCACAGAAAAACTACAAAACAATTTTGATTTTAACCCAAGCCCAGTTTTAAAACCTGTGTTTTCAACACTATGCAATAATAATAAAACCAGTGTTCTCAGTTTCATAATTCTCATACGAAATGTGGTAGAACAATGGTTCTCAACCTGTGGGTCATGAACCCTTTGGTCGTCGTACAACCCTTTCACCAGGGTCACCCCTATTCATAATAGTAGCAAAATTACAGTTATGAAGTGGTAAGAAAAATAATTTTATGGCTGGGGGGTCACCAACATGAGGAACTGTATTAAAGGGTCACAGCATTGGGAAGGTTGCAAACCACCATGGTAGAATATCTCATTTGTGAATTAGGAAACGGAAATCCAAACTTTAATAAACTTGTCCAAGACGATTACACACTTCTAGCAAGTGGTGGAGCATGGATTTGAACCTGGAACAAACTAGCTCCAAAGCACATCACTGCTTCATAGTGGTAGTGGTTACTGCCATTGAATCAATGCTGGATGACAGTGACCCTTATACAACAGGGTGAAACAGCCTCTGTGAGTTTCTTAGACTGTAAATGTATACAGGAGTAGAAAATCTTTCTCTCAAGAAGTGGCTGGTGGTTTTGAACTGCTTGCCTTGTGGTCACAGCTGAGGGCATAACCACTACACCACCAGGGTTCCTTTCACTGCTTTCACATGACCTTGCAATTTTGTCATTGGCAAAAACAAGATCTCATTTTCATTGTCCAAATCAATCCTTCTAGTTTACTTCTTTCTTTTTTAAATATTGATTTCATTGAGGGCTCTTATAGCTCTAGTTTACTTCTTAAACATCTTTCTCAAGCTAACCTACTCGCCTCATCTTTACTTTGAAACTTTCTATAATGCTTCAATGCAAGAACACTTTGTTCTTATTATATTGGCATCCTATGATGCTCACCTTCCCAACACAATTGCTGAAGACAAGTGTGTACATAAGCAAAAGTGGTGAGGAAAGCTAAGGGTATTCAGTTATCAAAAGAGATACAGTGTCTGGGGTCTTAATGGCTTGAAGGTAAACAAGTGGCCATCTAGCTGAGAAGCAACAACGCCCACATGGAAGAAGCACACAGGCCTGTGTGATCACAGGATGTTGACGGAAATCAGGTATCAACCATCAAAGAACTAAAAATTATATCATTGTAAATGAGGGGGAGTACATTCCCTGACAGAAGGGTCTGGGGGAGGACACACGTCAGTCAGAGTACAATGCAGTGATGAAATATGCAACTTTCCTCTAGTTCTTAAATACTTCCTCCCCTCACTATTATGATCCCAACTCTACCTTACATATCTGGCTAGACCAGACCATGTACACTGGTACAGATAGGAACCGTAAACATGGGGAATCCACGACAATCCCTTGAGGACTAGTGGTGAGAGGGGCAATACCAGGAGGGTAGAAAGAAAGTGTAGTAGAAAGGGGGAACCGATTATAAATATCTACATATAACCTCCTCCCTGGGGTACAGACAACAGAAAAATGGGAGACATCAGACAGTGTACGATATGACAAAATAATAATAATTTATAAAGTGTTCATGAACGAGGTGGGGTTTGGGAGGGAGGAGAAAAATAAGGAATTAATACCAAAGACTTAAGTAGAAAGAAAATGTTTTGAGGATGATAGCCACAAATGTACAAATTACTTTGCATACAATGGATGGATGGATGGTGCTAAGAGTTGTATGAGATCCCAATAAAATGACTAAAAATAATAATACCATAGGTGAAGGAGCATGAGGATTTGCTCAGGGGCATTGCGCTTTGTTAATGGTAGTGAATTTGGGCAAGGGTATTAATAATGGTTATATAGCATGAAGATTATAATCAACTGTGAAGTTGTTGAATCGGAGAATGTTTTGTATACTTTTGCCACAATATTTTAAAAGTTCATGAATAAACCATGATTGCAAAGAAGAAAATGTTCTACCATTGATTGTAGCAATGATTGTGCAATTCTTGATGTGACTGAATGATTGAACTGAATGGTATTTAATGAAGTACCAATAAAACTGTACCAAAAACAAACAAAAAACAACAACAACAACAAAAGACCAATCTCAAACTTTATCATTTCAGGGGGCATCTGAACTCTTAAATTAAAAGTAACAAACACTTGAAATATATTTGTGGGCTACATCTATCACTTTTGCCACATTAAAAATTAAGATAGAGAATCTTAAAAATATTTAACTTCATGAAAAATAAGACTATCAGATTAACACTGTTCTGCGTTTTCCCAATTACCTTTAGTAGCTGAGTCAATAAATATGGCCCTTCCAGCACATAATTTCTCATATGATGTAATATCATTCTAGACTCTGTGGTTATAAATCCATTTTGGAGGGGGTTCTATATTGTATTAGTGGGCAGGATTAGGACTGATTCTAATAGAGGGTGTGGAGGCCTGGTGGCATTGTGGTTACAAGTTGGGCTGCTCACCGCAAGGACAGCAATTCAAAACCACCAGCCACTGAGCAGGTGCACCTTTCTATTTTCAGAGTTACAGTCTCTGGAACTCATGGAAGCAGTTCTACTAGGTCCTATTGGGTCACTAGGAATCACAATCAAGTGGTAGTGACTTTTTTTGGTTTTAGTAAAGGGCATGAATCAAGTCATACCTTCTGTTTTCTTGGGGGCACCTTTAAGACTACTTTACTACTTTACTAGATGGTGTGACTTAAGACATCATCCTTTGTTTCTAAGATGGGGTATAACATCTGGCACCACTGTACAGTTATAACATACATTGTCTCACCTGTAAAGCGGTATCTCTTCCTGAGTTTTAATAGAAGACTTGTGGATATTTTTGGCTTGGCTGACCTTTGAATTTAGGACTGAAAAGCACTCACCAACACATGAGACATTTCCTTAAAGTTTTATGAGCTTCTGTGGGGTGTTGCAGACAACTTCAAAACACAGGGAATATACTCAAGGAAGGGGTGAGGGGCTGCAGGGGAAATGTATAGCATCTTGTAAGAGTTGAGTATTTGGGACATCATCTTTAATCTCCAACTCCTTGAGACCAGTTTGACATACTAGATGCAAGTCAAATGTTCTTATCCGCTCTACATTTAATCTGATAGGATACCACACACTTTGTGTTAGTTTCTGGAAAACTCCACTATATAGTGGCTAAGAGAATGAAAATGAAAAAGGCAAGTAGCATCTTAGTATTTCTAAGAAACTGAAGGTTTCAACAGTTCATCCTCTTGCTTCCACACTCAATTTTCTCAAAAAATTTTAATAGTGAAAAAAAATTCAGTTCAAAACTACTTTCCTGGCCTTTTCCTAACTAAAGCCAATACCACTGTCAGAATCAATTTTGATTTATAAAACCCCCTATGTAGGGTTTTCAAGACTAAAAATCTTTATAAGAACAGATAGTCTCAACTTTCTCCTGAAGAGACTGGTGAAGTTGAACCACCAACTTTAGGATAAGCAATCCAATGTTCACCCAACAACGCAATCCCTCAATTTTCTGAAAATTTTTTCACCCGTGATAGACCTTAAAGCATCTATGTAACGGTTATCCCATCTGACATCCCAATATTCAGTCACTACAACCTTCTGAGTTCTCTGCTTTGAAGTGAAGTGACACAGCAGGTTCCCTCAGAAGCCAGCTTAGAATCCTTTTATAAGGAATCCAAATGAGACTGAGACAGATGTATCACTCTTGCCTGAAGCCATCTACTGATTGTAGATACACATTTAAACATGGTTTGTTTGGAATAAACCTACACTTACATGAACTGGAAACTTAATATCACTTCTATTTGAATTAGTCTCAAGTTATTGCATACAGTGTTTCTTCCCCTTAAAAAAGTCCTTCTGTGCCTAATAATTGCTTCTTCACTTTTTAAAACTCAGCATAAGGTCCTTTGAGATGATTTCCTTGAGTCTCCTAAGCAAAGTTAACTGCTCTTTCCTTAGCATAAGCCAAATATTTTGTACATTCCTACTTTACTAAATAACCAATGAGTGCTTTATTTGTTCATTTATACTTCTCCCTACATCACTGTAAACCCATAGGGCACAGCAGATCCTAAGTCTCACAATAGTAGCCAAGTCTATATATGATACCCCATCCATAAAACTCACAACCAAACTCACTGCCATGGGGTTTCTGAGTCAATGTGGAGTCACAGCAACCCCCTATGGGTCTCTGAGACTGTACGTGTTCACAGGCTTTCTCCTGCAGAGCTGCTGGGGGTGTCAAATTGCCCGCCAGGAGGATCAAAGCGTAACCACTACACCACTAGAGCATACATAGG
Source organism: Nesogale talazaci (assembly GCA_004026705.1). Taxonomy (NCBI): domain Eukaryota; kingdom Metazoa; phylum Chordata; class Mammalia; order Afrosoricida; family Tenrecidae; genus Nesogale; species Nesogale talazaci. Next base: position 31,738 of record PVJH01013655.1, read on the forward strand.
TATGTTGAATACATAAGTACTCAACCAAAATTTCTAAAATGGCATGAGTTTAAAATGCTGTGCTCAGTATAATCAATATGTACAGTATTCTTTTGAAAATAATTTGTTCCACCATGATTTATTATGAAAACAATATGAACATAATGGAAATACAAATTAACTCTTTATGAGCAACTTTGAGTGAGACCACAAAATGAAGTTAGAAAACAGCATCCAATTAAAATGAGCTGCACTACGTCAGCTATGTATTTTAAACCACATCCATCCATACCAGCTGTTACACCTTTCAGACAATCTTTCTGACCCTACTTTAGCCTTTTTTGTGACCTGTGCAGCAAACTACCTACTTTCCACCACTAGGGCTTGATGGAAAGCTGTTATCTTGATTTTAGTGTATGCCGCCATCTGAAGATTTGAAGAAACAAATCTCGTCCCACCAACCCAGCACTAGAGACCCATCCGCTCCTTGGGAAATATGTATCCCACCAAATTATCAAAATCTATATAATCTTAACATTTCTTTCTATTCCCTTCAAAATCTCTTCCATTCTTGAAACATATGGTTTCAACAACAAAATCAAATCATAAAATAACCTGTTTTTGAAAGTGTTTAAATCAAAAACTACAACCTTCTGATACCTGCTTCCACAAGCAAATTAGATTTTCTCCCATGGTAAGGAGCCACATTGACTAACATTTATGTACTTTTAACTATTGTATATACTCGGGCATAAGCTGAGGTTTGCAGCACATTTTTAATGCCATTTTTGTGGTAAAATTAAGTGCTTCGGCTGATATTTGGGTAGGTTTATACTCGAGTATAAACAGTATTTAAGATGCTAAACTGCTCTACCGTTTTTTATTTGATTCCGATTGCTTTAAAGTAATACTTACTGAATTCTTGAGCATTGTGCCCAAATCCCCTTTTCCTTTAGCCCTGTGCTACCTACTGCATGACTCCAGAGAGCATTCCTTTTAGGAACCTTTGTGTTTTGTGGCTGATTACAGATTAACGGCCGTATTAGAAGCTCTTAAGCTTTAAGCAAGCTTTAGTATTCAACTTTCAATACAGACGTATGTGGGTAGTTACATAGAGGGTAGCTATGAGAATCAATTAATGACAACTTGGGGGGTGGGTGGTTGAAAATGAAACTTTCTTTTCTAGATACATTAGATTCCAATCACCAACAGTAAATCATACTCCCCCCCAAAACCGAGCTGCAATGCTGACTTACTGAAGTGATTCTACAGGACAGGGGTAGAAGTGATCCTGTAGGCTTCCGACACTCTAACTCTTCATGGGAGTGGAAAGCCTCATCTTTTCCCCAAAGAGCAGCAGCTGGTGGTTTCAAACAGCTGGTCTGGTGATTATCAGCCTAACTTGTAACTACTCCACCCACTACCGGGGTTCAAGGCTCCAGGTATAAATTCTATTGCATAGCTACAAATTCAAATCTTCTTTCCACATCAAAATATTCTTAGCAAAACATATTTGAACTTTTCCAAAATAATAAGGGCTTTAAAGCAGAGCATTCCAACCAGTGTCTTGAATAGAGGAATGGATTAACAAGAATGTACTGACTGGGACTAAGCCGGTAGGGTGGGCGTAGTGGTTGACTGCTGTGGACCATGGCTTGGCGGTTCAAATCCAGCAGCAGCTCTCCAGGAGCAAGGCTGGGTAGCTCCCACGCCCACCAGAGGGCAGTGATGCGCCCCCCAAAAAATGTACTGACCGTATTGATCGCCTCACAGTTCAAAGGCTCTGTGAGCAGTCTTGACCATTTATCTCTGTATGTCTTTCATGTATTACCCTTTTCTACTGTGCTATTTGTTACACACACACACACACACACACACACACACACACACAGTTTACACTCTACCAAACCTAAGAATTAAGAGAAGCTCTACCCTCCAGATTTCTTGTCCCCCAGATCTACAAATTGGTCTGAGTGGCTAAAATGGAGGAAAAGTAAAACTAAAATGGACGTGGACTCTAATGAATTCCAAGTTCATTTCAAACATAATATGTAAATAAATATATTGAAAAAAAGAGATGCAAAGTGAGATGCTTAAACATTAACCAAAATGCATACATAAGTGTAGTCTTTCTTGATCACCAAGATGCATTTAACAAGCTCAAAAATACCTACATCTAAGCATTCAAAAGGACCACTGGTCCAAGCATTTTAATAATGAGACACTTCCAGAATGTTCTGAATCTTAAAAGCAACTTTACTTTGTCAAACACCTCTTTTCTGATCATTTATTTGTTCACACATGAGAATTAATCAGACTCAGCTACCTTAAATAACACCTGTCCTTTAAAATGCCCTTATCCCAACCCAAAAGAACAAATCTCAAAACTATTACATTATACAAGGGGGGCTTCCAAAATTTATGGGCCAATTCTGGTTTCTTTTCATTTTCCCACAAACTTTTTGAAGTCTCCTCAATCTCATTTGCTCTCATGTTCACACAAAACCTGCCCCTTACTCTTACTTCCCAAAGTCAGCCTGGGCAAGTCATGCTAGTTGTGCAAGGTCTGTTTTCTCATCAACAGATAATCAAGTATCTCTTTAAAGCAAGATGATCAGACAAAATTCCTGGTTTTATTCTAATATTTACCACATTCATAAGATTGTGATTATTGCTGTTGTAGGAATAACAAAACAATAATCTTTAATCTTTTATTAATGCTCACTTTAATTCTTAAGAGCCGAATAAAATAAAAAAATGCTTTGTAATGGCAATTTCTAGGGTATTGTGAAGGGAAAAAAACCCACCACATCAAGTCCTATTACTTCACTTTCCACTTATTCTTAATTTTCTTTCTCCTCAAAAATCAAATTCCCATACATCAGATTAAGAAGCAAAATAAATTTGGAACTAGCCATAATAGGCTAATTCAGCTGAAAAATAGGTACGCATGAGAACACAAATTCAAGCAACTTACCACAAGTGCAAGAAAGTCAAGCAAAACTACCATACACGATGCTGTCCAATACCACCTTAAAACCTCAAAGGCTCTTTGAGGATGGAAGGGACAGCAGTTAAGTGCCTGATACCAGAAAAGTCAGTATATGCTCTAAGGTAGAAAGACATGGAAACAGTGCCAACAAAGAATGCAGGCCAGCCAGCTCAGTGGTGCAATTTGTACTGTATCCTATAGGGCAGTGGTTCTCAACCTTCCCAATGCCTCCACCCTTTAACGCAGTTCCTCATGAAATTATTTTCGTTGCTATTTCATAACTGCAATTTTGCTGTTATGACTCAGATGACCCCTGTGAAAGGGTCACCTCCCAAAGGGGACACGACCCACAGGTTGAGAACCGCTGCTATATGGCATCTGTTTCAGAGAGAACTTGAGGACAGTAGGTTTGGGGCCTGGGGAAGGTGATGTTAAGATGGTCAAAGGGAAAATGGTGGGTTAGTTTCAGAAAAAAAGTGGCATTTAAAAACAAAATAGCTAAGATATGATTCTGAGTTTTCTTGAGTTGGACTCTCTGGAGGAGCAAAACCAGCTAAGTGTATATAGAGAGATTTATTTCAATGAACTGGCTCATACCACTGTGGAAGCTGACAAGTCCCAAGGGCTGGAGGTTTTTCCTGGCTCATGTGGTTCCAGGGCTGACAAATCTAAAAATCAGCAAATCTGTTAGAAGGCTGCTGGTTCATATTCTAAGAAGTGGAAGTCAGAGAGGATGACAAGCTAAATGAAGAGTTTTGCCAGCCATTCATATATCCTGGATGTGAGCCACATCCCCAAAGAAACTCCTCCTATATCAGATCACAAAATGGAGAATTATAATACTAAGACCCATAGGCTGCCCAAGGTGACATATAATGTTAACCAACATAGTCCACCACTTGTCAACTTAGCACCTAAACACCTGTAAAGTCACACTTGCACCTAACAATATAATGAACATATATACAATCAAAAATGCACTAACCTCATTTCCATCTTACACAGTGAGGGAAGAAAAATAATTGCTCTACAGCAATGTTTAACACGTAAGAAATACTTATAATTAGTTGTTTCTGCAACTGGTATTTAAAATTACCTCCTCCTTCTACTATAATCTCTTTCCCCTCAACAAGCCCTTCAGATGTCATGGTTCTTTGTCTACTGGTGATCCAAACCTACACTTCTAAAGGGACTGGACCATTCAGCAATCATGTCGGAAATGCTGCAGTTTTCCATCAACTTTAATCACAGCATGATAATATAAGAAATGCATTATGGGGTCTCTTGTATTCTAGACATACTGGTACCTCCATTATGTAGTCCAATTCCTACTTGGTAATCAGGATCAAACACACCAGCGAATACAGCAACTCCCTTCTTTGCCTGTTGACCCAGAGGCATAAGGAGCCTAACGTGCCAGGTAGCGCTCATGATTTCCAGGTCAATGGAATCAGTGTTAGACCTCTAAGTGAAAAAATTCCTCCCCTTTGGATCGAGTACTTCTAGATCCACAGGACACAGGGTCACAAGAACAGGAAGCAAAATGATGGGAGTGGGTCACTAGGGGTAAAAGTACAGGGCCACGCTCATTAGCATTCCTATGAATCCTGGCTAAGAGATAAATGGTATTTATTGAACACTTTTAGAGCATGCGCATCTTCCTAAAGTACACCTAAAGTCTCCACCTTGCAAAGTATTGCCATCTAGCTGACACCATAATTATCCTTAGGAGGCCATTCCACTGTTCTTTCAAGCCAGCTGCTTCAGAATAAGGAACATGGGTAAAACCCAGTGAACTCCAAAAACATGGGCCTACACCACACTTGATTTGCTGTGAAGTTAATCCCTTGATCTGAGCCCATGCTGTATGGTACATGATGACGGTGGATGAAGTAATTATTCTGCAAAGCCACAGAGTGCAGTTTTGGCCGAAGCAGTGTATGCCAGGAAGACAAATCCATCTACAAAGTGTCTTTTCCAAGCAAGAATAAAATGTTACCCTTTACATACTGGAAGTGATCCAAGATAATCAGTCTGCCACCAGGTTGCTGGCTGATCGCCCTAAGGAATGATGCCCTACCAGGGACTCAACATGGGTCTCTACTGCTGAGAGACTGGGCACTCAGCAATGGCTGCAACCACATCAGCTTTGGTAAGTGCAAGCCCATTGTGCCATCCAATTAAATACCCTCCACCCTTGCCACTTTCGTTCACATTATGCCCATTGGGCAATGACAGAAGTGGGTGGGGAAAGAGGATGGCTGTTTTCCACTGCGTACATCATCGTAGCTAAATGACTATTAAAGTCGTCTACCAAGCGAACCCTTTAGTGAGCATTCACGTGATATAAAATTTCTTCATTTTTATAGCCAGAGAGCTCTGTCTGCCTCACACCTTATTACTTTTCCAATCATGTTCTTCTACCACTATCCCACATCCTTAATAATAGCCTTTCCCACTCACAGTCCCCATGTTTCTGCTTGCATTTCTAGTTATAGGGTTAGAAACAAAAGTCTTGAGGACCTTTAAGGTCTTATAAGCTCCTCCAAGAGCCCTGATGACATAGCAGCTATGTTTGGGGCTGCTAATCAAGCCAGCAGTTCCAAACCACCAGGTGCTCCCTAGAAGATGCAGCTCTCTACTCTCGTACAAGTGTCAGACACTCACAGGGACCATTCTACCCTGTTCTATGGGGCACCCTGTTCTATAAGAGGTCGCATCAACTTGATGGCCATGTGTGTTTCATTCGGGTTTGGGATAAGCTCCCTCAGGCAAATCTCAGACTCTTCGGGCAGAGTTGCGTTAATCACAATCACATGGAGATGGGCTGGGGATGATTTTACTCGGGAGGGTGGCTTAGCAGCCAAATGTGACTATTTCACAATACTGCTTTGGTAACTACAAGAAATAAAAGTTTTCAGGGCTCTTCTATGTGGCACTAGAGCTGTAAATCTGAAGCCTTAAATTAATCTTTCTTTTATCAGTTTGCCTCCTGAAAGCAAGGCGAACCAATTTAGAAGACCAAAGATTTTGTTCCACTAGACTCACTCTCAAAAGAGCCCTGGTGGAGCAGCTGAGGCAGCTAACTGACACTCAGAAGAGGAGAAAGATAAGGCTATCTGCTCCTGTAATTATTTACAGTTTTGGAAGGCTTCAGGAGTTCAACTCCGTCCTTGAGGATCACTATGTACCAGACTCAACTCAATTACAATGGGTTTTGGGGTGGAACCCTTCTCAGTACAAATGTCTGAGGCTGGGTTCTCTGGAGGAGTAAAACCAGTAAAACATGTATACACGGGGCTTTATTTCAAGAAGTGGCCCAATTATGGATACGGGCAAGTCCAAAATCTGTGGATTTGGCAACAGACTGGAGGTTCTTCCTGACTTAAGTGGTTGCAGGGCCTAACTGCAACTGGGGTTAGTCAGGCAATAGGCTCCATGACTCATGCATCACAGGCGTTCACAAATCCAAAATTCTGCTGGTCAAGCTGCCCACTGCTGGTTCTTATCTCAAGAAGCAGAGCGGTCGGACCATGACGAGTAGGGTGCAGGATCAAGAAGGTCTGGGCTTTGCCAGAACATTCATATAGGGTAGACCCAGGCCACACCCCCAAGAAACTCCCCTAACATCAGATCACAAAATGGAGGATAATTACAGCACACCGAGCATCACAGCCTGGCCAAGATGGCACAGAATGGGGCACACGGGCAGTGAGGAACGCAGGAAGACCATGTCCCTATCATCGGCCCTACACGACAGCAGCTTCCCAAGAGTATCACTGTACGACAGCCAGGGGGAAAGAAGTCGCCCTCCAACTGGCCTGCGGTGACCGTCAATAATTGGCAGAGGTGAACAGGTTGGCTTACTACTTTATGCTACGGCAGCCATCGGCCGGTGAGCACCCACGCTCCGGGGTGGAATCCCAAAGGATCCCAGCCACTTCTCTCAAGTTGCCGTCCGTCCTGACTACGCATCCTGGGGCAGCGACGGGGGGGGGGGGGGGGGGGGGGGGGGGGGGGGGGGGGTGTCCCCTGCGGTTGACAAGAGCCCGGTGCTCCGGCCCAAGCGCCCGCCCCTAAGCGCGTCGCCGCCGTCAATCAACGCCCCGAGCCTCGGACTGGCACTCCGCGTGGGGGCGAGTCCCCGGGAGGGGCGGGATCGCAACCGCAGCGCGTAGGGGAGGGGGAGGGGGGGGCTCCCCTCCCCAACAGCCGCCAGCTCCACGGAGGGACGGGACCGCCAGCCCACATACAGAAGTTGCTTTCGACCGCGCTCTCCCGCACGGGTCCCGCGGGCAATGACAGGCCGGGGAGCCCAGCGCGGCCGAGCGGAGGGGGCAGCGCCGGCCAGGCCTCGGGCCCGTCTCGCTCACCTCTCGGGATGCGCTGCCTGCTGCCGCCGCCTCCGCCCTCTGGGTGCAGCGGGGTCTGACCTGTGGAACCACCATACCAGTCCCGCCCGCTGCTGCAGCGCCGCCGCCGCCGCTCCTCAGCCGCCGCCGCCGCCGCCGCCGCCGCTCTTTGTTCCCCCTCCGTGTGCCACCGCTCCAGCTGCCCGCCTCAGCCGCCTCGACGGGTCGCCGCTACTCCCTCCCGCCTTCTCCGCCCCGGGCCTCGCCCTCGTCGCAGCGCCCACCGCCGCCTTCGCCTCCGCGCCGCCGACGCCGCCGCCACCGACGCCGCCGCCTCCTCCTCCGCGCCCCCCTCGTTTTCATTGAAAGCAAACAAGCATCATGGCGGCGAGCGCCGCCCCTCAGCCAGCGAGCGCCCCGACTGCGGCCGCCCCTCCAACATCCCGGCCCCCCATTGGCTGCCGCCTGTGGACGCGACCATTCGGTGCTCGGCGGGAGGCAGCTTCCCAAACGCCCCCGCCCCAAGCCCCGCCCCCTCACCCCGCGCCTGCGCGGCGTGGGCTCGCCCGGCGCGCTCCCTCCTCGCCCCTCCCTCTCCTCTTCCCGCTCTCCTCCTTCCTTTCCTGGGATGGTCTGTTTTCGCTTCTTTGCGACTCGCCTTCCTCCCCTTTCCATTTATCTTTTTTTGGGGGGGGTCTCGTCTGCCTCCTCTCTTCCTTCCTTTTCCTTGCCCTCTCTTCCTTCGTCTCTCCCTTTTCTTTTCCTTTGGGTCTAGGCGTTGGCGGGGCCACATCCCTAGAAGACACCTATGTGCACTCACCTCCGACTGTGGCCCCAACTGTTAGCTTGAAGGGCCCGTGTTACCCTGCACAGACTAGAGAAACAAATCCAGGGAGATTCCTATCTGTATAAGAAAGAGCTTTATGTAAAGAGTAATTAATTGTATTTTAAGAAAACATCAACAAAAACCATCCAGATCACACTCACCAAGTTTGATATTAACCAAAATGTCCAATACCAATCTATAAAGTCCTTTTCAGACTCACACAGCACATGCAATGATGTCAAATGCAGGAAGATCACAGGCCAGTGGGTGGGAGCCTGTGGCTCCAGTGACAGTGTAAGCATCTCACCTCTGATAAGGCCTCCACCTGGGCTTCTCCAGCCCCGGCTATTAGCATAATTCCATGTGTCTTCTCAGTTGCAATGTCTCTCAGGAAGTGAGCATGTTTCCCACTTCAAGCAAGCTCTTTATCTCCTTAGCGCAGTGGTCTCAACCTTCCTAATGCCTCCACTCTTTAGGGCAGCTCCTTATGTTATGGTGACCCCCTCTCCCCAAACCATAAGGTTATTTTCATTGCTACTTCATAACTGCAATTTTGCTGTTATGACTCACATGACCCCTGTGAAAGAGTCGTTCGATCCCCAAAGTGGTCATGACCCACGGGATGAGAACTGCTGCCTTAGCACCTCCAAACGAAGTCATCAAGCTGCCACCCGATTGAGGGACTAAACGCCACCCCTCACTCTTAATACTCTCAAATTGATAACAGATTCTGTACATGCACAGCCCCCAAACCAGAAATCCAATCATGAAGAGCCACTTAATTCTTCCTGCTTCAACGATGCTGAAAAATACATCGATGGGCCATTTCCATCTATTATTAGTCATCCAACCTTGTAAATTAATGGACAGTTAAGTGGTGATGTCCTAGACTGAGTAACTGACAATAGCTACAGGTCAGGTCAAGATGTTGTATTCAGGGCACATTGTGATGGTGAGTAAAGAGAATTGTTGCCAGAAAGAGGCCCTAGTAGCACATTGGGTTAAGCATCGTGCTGCTAACAGAAAAGTGGTGGTTTGTACAAACCAACTCCTCAGAGGAAAGATGGGCCAGATGCTACCTTAATGATGTACAGCCTTTGAAACCCTACCGGTCAGGTCTGCCCTGCCAATCGGCCACTGAGTCAGAATCAGCTAGAAGTCAATAGATTAAGGTTGGAGAGCCGCTGAGTGATGCTTGTAAATAAGACAGTAACTGACTGGTGATTGTGGTTTTGCCCTGTACTGAGACCGGGGCACAGATCTGATCAGGTTCCTTCCTGATCTTAGAAAACCCATTATTTGGTGGCAAGAAAAACACCCAGCTGAGTTTTAGTCCATTAGAGGCAGATGCTGAAAGTCATGGAGGAAAAAGAAATTGCTTTCTTCCTACTGAGAGGGCAAATTAGGAAGGACTATTGACTCCTTCCCAGAAAATCAACTTTTAAGAGGTGAGAAACCGGTTCCAGGTACTAGCAATAGCTGCAAATCAAGACATGTGTGGCGGTCATATGCTTATGTTAATTTTATGATTGAACTGTAGGGGTGGAGTCTGGCCTGTGAATCCGCAGATAGCCAGTGAGTAGCCAATGAGGCCTCTATGTGGGCATGGCTTTCTGCTGAGACTTCTGGGAAATCTCGCGATATTTCCCTCGTGAAGATGAGAAGCTATCTCCCCAGTTGTTGGGAGTTAGTCTAAGAGACGATGAATCACGGACAAGACAAGATGGCAGCCTCCGAAAAGTTGGAGGAGCCAGCGGAGAGACCACACGGCTTTGCCCTGATGGAGGCAGACCTCTGAAGCTGGAGCGGCATGCTGTTGATGGACCCTGAGCCCTGGAAGCAAGGAGCCATGGGGAGACCCCTGCTAGCTCCGGAATTCTGCACCCACTGACCTGTGACTTCATGGGTCAGAAGGAGACTTTATAGACTGATAATCGGGCACATGGGTTAATATCGGACTTATGACTTTGTACTGGACTGGATTGGGATGCTTTCTTAATGTCCTATTCCTCTTATATACAAACCTTTTCCTTATATCGATATGCATGTCTATGAAATTTGTTCCTCTAGTTTACCCGGACTAACACAACATGCAAATAACCTTTCCTGAAAACTAAAACCTGACTTGATACCAAACACGCTACCATCGAGTCAATGCTGTATCGTGGTGACCCTACAGGCCAAAGTAGCACTGTCCCATGGAATTTCTGAGACTATAACACTTTACAAGAGTAGGAAGCCCCATCTTTTAAACTGCTGGCCTTGCAGTTAACAGGCAAACTCAGCACTACTACGCCACCAGGGTTCCTTGATACAGGATCTATTAGGCCAGGTGGACTATAGAAGCAAATCCAGCGACACTTCAATAGGTGTAAGAAAGGGCTTTATATCAAGAAAGTATCCAGGTTCCGTCCAACTCAAGTCCATAAGTCAAATGCTGGTCCATAAGTCACCACACACAATGATGCAGAATGCAGGAAGATCACAGAGCACTAGGTGGGAAGTTTTGTGGATCCAAGTTGGAAACACAGCAGGGCCTTGGCAGCTCTCAGAGCTTACAAGCGGCAAGGGAAAAGGGGTGCGAGAGTGGGAGGGACTTAGAATCTGCATTGTAGAAACCACGTGCCCCCCCGCCCCCCACCCCCAGGAGACACCACCAGGCTTTGACCTGACTGACAGGTTGGACTGCAGCCCTACACTTTCATAAACCTTCAAGTTCACATGAACTTATCTATTACACAGAGTGTGGGAAATTGGGCAGCGGCTATGCAGGCCGCAGGAGCCCTGGTGGCGTAGTGGGTTAGGCGGACTGCTCCCTGCAAGGTCAGCAGTTCTCCATCAGCAGCCACCCAGTGGGAGAAAGAGGAGGTTTTCGACTCCTGGAAAGAGTTTCCGTCTTGGAAAACCACAGGGGCAGTTCTACTCTGTGTTAGACGGTTGCTGAGAGTCAGCATGCACCTGACGGCAGAGAGGGAGCTGCCCGGGGGTGAGGGAGGGGCCGCTGCTGGAAGGACAAGGAAAGCATGGAGGAGGAAGCTCTATTTGCTTGCCTCTCTCAACGCGGCCTCAGGATGGCCATTACCTGCAATCTGACGAGAAAGCCGCAGCAACAGCCTAGGCCTCTACTGCCAGCAACACTGGAAAAAGGCCTGGCAGGACACTGGGAAAAACCCAAGGAGTGGTAGGTAGTCACGGACAGATTACCTGCCTGAAGGCACTTTCCTCCCCCTACGAGTGGTCCCTGGGGTTGTTCAGTGCCTATACAAAGCATCCCCAGACTGTGGGGCTGAGCCCAGGCAGCCCGTGCTCTAGCCCGGAGGAAAACATCTTTTTGCAATTCATCTGCCATCTACTTTTTGTGATTTAATGTGCAGTGTATGTGTGTGTGTGTGTGTGTGTGTGTGAGCGTGTGTGATATGAAACAATGTTATGATTCTGGAATCCAGCTATTCACTTTTTCTCTGGTCTCATGTGGGGGCTCTCATGCTCATGTTTCAATTGGTGACTGGGTTGAATGTGGAGCACCGCGGTGCTCCCCAGAGAACCCTCTCTGGCATCCCGTGTTGCCTTTCTCCAGCAAGTGAACCTGAAAACTCGGAGGTCCAAGAAAGAGGAAGGAAGTGGACACTACCAGGCCTTCTTAAGAATACCGCTTTTGGGTTCTATTGGTCAAACAGTGATAGGGCCGGCCCAAATTCCAGAGAGCTGTGGAAGATCTGCATGCATGCCTAGGGAGGGACAGACTTAATTAGGACCCATTCAGTAGACTAGCTACCACAAGGAAAGCATGAATGGGGGCCCTGCCCGTACACATCCTGATCTTTCTGAATCCCAAAAGAGAACCCTACCAATTGCCCACTCACCTTTTGAAGTCTGTAATATACCATGTCAGGCAAGATCTTCTATTGCATAGTATAGAACCCCAGCTCAAATAGATGTATACAAAAGCTTTTTTCAGAGTGTCACATCACTGGAAAATTGAGGCAATGTACAATGTCATTGGGATCGACCTCACTTTTCCCATCCCCCCTCCATTCTGCTCTCCTTTCTGCCGGTCAACTCATCTAGCCTTCAAGGTTAAATATGAAATGTGACCCCCAGCGCCTGCAGACTCAGGTTCTACCCACTTTATCTCTTGGGCAGAGAGAGCACTGTGCCTAATGGTTCCAGCAAATGATCCAAAAGCAAGCTCCCATGGCCTAAATCCTGTCTCCACCCTGAAGCCAGATGTGAGGTTGGCACCAGCTGAAACTAGGATATTGTTAGGGAGAGTAGATTTCTTCAAGGAAAGTTGGGTGTAGCCACCGGAAGAAGGAGGTAAGATTCATCTCAGCCCTTTTCTGTGAAGGCTTCTCTGGCAGCCACGGTCATCTTCGGGATCCCCAGCCCCTTGTCCCTGGGTCACAACACTTGCCAGACTGCAGTGATCATGTGCTCCTCCACCTCTCCAGCGAGGCTGTGTCCAGGGCACCATGTGCTTATGGCTCCGTGCAGCCAACATGAGGTGTTTTGCACCTTTCCTTTCTGCAGGCCTTCCCAACCAATATCATCTGTTCAGAGTCTTGTCCCTTCGCCCCAGAGATGAGAAGGTGACTCAAGCAAGACCAGTTGAGGATTGAGTTGTGGATGTTGGAGGAGAGTACTTACTTCAATAAGCTGGTCAGCTAGGTGGTATGAATTAGTGCCAGGCAGCCACCTTGGCCCATCGCATGCAAAAAATGAGAGAACTATGCAGGGAGATTGTCTTGGTGAGATTGAGTCTCATACCCCGTCCTGAGATCCTGATGCTGGTCTGGGACTTATCCCAGGCTCCTGAATCCATACATTATTTTGTTGCTGAAGTTAGTTTGAGTTAGATTTCTGTCGCTTGCAAATCCACATAATTCTAATTTGAGGCTCAGGAAATATTAGATAGATGGTTAGAGGAATGAATAATGGAGATCGACAACCACATGGGGGTCATGACCACTAATGTGTTGCAGCATTAGAATTCAAACACAGGGAAGATAGAAGGCATGAAATGCACCTTCCAGGGTCCAGAAACTCAAGTGGCCTTGACCCACCAGAGAGGGAGGGTGGGTGTTGATCAGACTGATTACAACTGCTAAGATTCGTAGGAAAGTGCCCAATGAAGCAGGCCCCTGTGTGTTTGTGAGGCATACTGAGCTGCTGTGTGACCAGAATGCTATAGGTAGAAGTTTCCTATAGAAAAGATGTGGAAAGCCTAGCTATTTCCAGCGTTGCTTGGCGAGCCTGGAATATGCACCCTGAGGAGTCATTCAGCCCTGATAGTCTGATGCCTGTTCCTTCAGAGAGGAAACTTGCTGCCCAGGAAGCAGCACAATTCTTCATACTTACTCAGCACCAAGGAGCATGGTAAATCCTGACCTGCTATACCACCTTCTTTGAGGCTGGCCACTAAGCCACAGTGTTCTTCAGATGGGGCCCCATACAGCAGAGAGAGTCTCAGATCCCATTCATATTTCCCCTTTGCTTCTGGGGACACAAGATTGACTGGTAATTGATTGAAAACTCAAACAGCTTTATGAAAAAAGTAATGAGTTGGCTCACAGAGCTTTAAGAAGCCAGAAAGATGGTTCAGCTTCAGGTATGTCTTAATCTAAAGACCCATGCCACCTCTCAGCTCAGTTCATGTGCACAGGGACTTTATCATCATGTGTCACACAGAAACAGAATAACTTCCAGTGCTTACAAAGTCTAATCCCTGCAGAAAAGAGAAAGATTTCTGCCCTAGTTGAACAAACTCCTGGGCCAAACTTTTTTGGGTGCTCCCCTTACTTCAGAGGCATGTCATATCATATCCAGAAATATATTGCATGTCCACTACAGAATGTAGATTAGATACAGCCTCACTGCAAACATGTGGAGGCATGGTGGGGAGACAGAGAGAGGGTACGGCAATCCTACGTAAACATTGTGGAAGCTCCACCTCCCATCCAGAAAAAAAGAGGAATAGATGTTGAATGGCAAGAAGCAGCAGAATTTCACTCTCTGTGAAGGCCACAGGCAGATTCCTGGTAGTTGCATCTCTAGACACTTACCTCAGGCTGGGCTGAAGCCAGGAAAAGGTGCCAGATGCCTAAGGATGAGAGAGGACAGAAAGCACTCTCATTTCAGGGCTCTGATGCTCTATCTATAGACTGATTTTAGGGACTATTTTAAAACATGTTGTTTTAAGATCACACCACCTTTTATTATAAAACTGTACGTGACCACAGTCTTTTGTTTTTTTCATTACAACTAGGAAAGCAGAAACATGGAAAAGAACACAGTTGCTGGGTTAATCTGGATTCTTAGGAAAGCGAAAACTGTGACTTACAGATATGTGTATATAGAAAGAAGTTTATATCAAGGAATGGCTCTCACAGTTCGTGGATCAGATGAAAGCTGAAGTCTTCTCTTAACTCCTGTAGTTGCAGAGTCCGGCAAACAGAAAGCAGGCAGATGAAGCTAGATGACCCCTGGCTGGTGGAAGCTGAGCTGAACGAACCTGAGACCTGAGTGAATCCAAGGTTGCTCATCTGCAGATACCTCCCTTTGGAATGGGTAGGTGTTAGAAGAGATGGTCAGAAAAACAGATGCAGGACTGCGTTAGTCCAGGTAGACTAGAGGAACAAATTTCATAGACACGCATATAGATATAAGGAAAAGATTTATATATAAGAGGAACAGAACATTGAGTCCAGTCCAGTTCAAAGTCATAAGTTGGATATTAACCCAAATGCCCAAAATCAGTCTATAAAGTCTCCTTCGACTCACGAAGTCACAGGTCAGTGGGTGCAGAATCCCGGCATTGGCAGGGGTCTCCCCATGGCTCCTCGCTTCCAGGGCTCAGGGTCCATCAACAGCAACTCATCGCTGGCAGAGGTCTCCATGTGGCCACCCCAGCTTCAGAGGTCTGGCTCCATCAGGGCAAAGCCGTGTGGTCTCTCTGCTGGCTCCTCCAGCTTCTTGGACACTGCCATCTTTGTCTTGACCATGATTTATCGTCTCTGAGACTAACTCCCAACCACTGGGGAAGATGGCTTCTCATCTTCACGAGGGAAATATCACGAGATTTCCCAGAAGTCTCAGGAGAAAGCCATGCTCACATAGAGGCCTCGTTGGCTACTCAATGGCTATCTCCAGATTAACACGCTAGACTCCACCCCTACATTTCAATCATAAAATTAACATAAGCACATGACTGCCACAGGGACCCAAATCCAGTAATGACAGTGAGCTAACTTTCACACTGTCAATTTATATTGAGTAGGGCACAGCCTGACAGAAGTCTCCATTTAATCAAGGCTGTGACCAAGTTAAAGAGGTCTGCTCTCCCCACAGCTGCTTGGCTGGGTCACAGAAGAGTCCATCGTGGAGTTGCCCACACTGTTAGATTATATCATGGGAGAATCCTAGCCCACCCAAGTTGACATAAAACCTATCACAGATGCCTCATGTCCTACCTGCAACCCAGCCTCGCTTCCCAAAGACAAAAGTTGAAGTGATAAGAATGTTTGGACCTTAAGTAACAGAACAAAACAAGACAGCCTCAAACATATTTTCTAAATGAGGATACTTACTGGTGTACATAATAGAAAATCCAGATGTAGGGCAGGCTTTTGTATTGTTTCAATTAAAATTCAGTGTGGATGCCTAAATCTTTTAGATCCCTAAAAGAGCTAGGAACAGGATTAACTTATTTTAAGTAGCTATGTTAGCTATATTTCAAATAATAAGCTCAATATATTTTTCTTCAACTACCAGTTCAGGTGGATGACCACTAAGTTGGATCCTATAGTCGACATAAAAACAATAAATACTCCTTCCCTGTATTCTACTTGGTAGTATATTTATTGTATTCTTTCTCAGAACTTTCTGGTGATTTAGTGTGTGGTATGAAAACAAGAGAAGAGCCAAGGATGACACTAAGGAATTTGAACCTCTGCAATTCCATGGAAGGAATTCAGGGATCAAATTTTATGAACCTGGATGGAAAGAAATTTAGAATTGACTACCATTTTGAATATTAGTAACATATCCCCCTAGGATGAGCAGAACCTAAGACTGTCACTGGAGACAAAGAATGACAGTAGAATCACACCTACATTTAGAAACCATCACAAGAGCGGATTTAAAGTGCTGAACTCTGGTAAGTGAAGACCAGGAGAATTGGGGGTGGTATCAAAGACATCATCATACTTGAAGAAAGTCAAATGCCACTAAAAAGAGAGAAAAGAACAGAAGAGATGTCAGAAGAAACCTTGAAACTTGTCCCTAAATGTAGATGAGACCAAGCACAATGAAGACACGGGCGAGCAAAAGGCCTAAACAGAAGAATTCAAAGAGTGCCTCAAGAAGACAAAGTCAAATATTATAATAGAATACTTTTTTAAAAACCTAGCATTAAAAATTCCAAAGAGAAGAAAATGATCGGCGTTCTTCAAGCTGAAAGAACTGAGGAAGAAATTCAAGCCTCTGGTTGAATGACACACACAGAGAACAAACAAACTCCCATTCAGCCAATGCTGCATCATAGGGAACCTTATAGGACAGGATAAGAACTGCCCTGTGAGATTCCGACTGTAATTGTTTAGTCTCTCTCTCTCTCTCTCTCTCTCTCTCTCTCTCTCAGCAGCTGGTGGTTTCTGATTGCAATTAAACTCATAACTACCCCACTTCTGAATGGCACAGGAGGTATTAAAAAAAAGGAATGTAAAATCATATATGTGTGTGTTATATATACATGTGTATGTATGTATACATGTATATATGTGTAAAATGATATGTGTGTATTATATATACATGTGTATATATAATTGATAATCATTCAACCATTTCAAGAGGAAGAAAATGACCAAGAAGCAATGATATTGCAGGAAGATGCCCAAGCAGCACTGCAGGCATCAAGGCTCCAGGGAAGGACTGGTGACCATAGATCTGTTCAGCAAGTGGATGCAGTGTTGCAGGTAATCACTACTCTATGCTAAGAAGTTTATAGGATAGCTCCCTTGGCAACTGATCTTGGCAACCGTCACCTAATCTGGTGTCAGTTTGTGGATTAGGAATGTAGGGATGGAGTATAGCCTGTCAATCTGGAAATAGCCAATGAGACCTCAGTGTGTTTATGGCTTTCTCCTGAGAATTCTGGGAAATATGTCCATATTTTCCCCTTGGAGGTGAGAGACTCCTTCTTCAGTCCCTTGGAGATGCTCTGCTGACAAGACACAAGGCTGACTCCCTGGGAGACACCTGGCAGAAAAGCCACATGGACCTACCCTGAAGGAAGCAGACCTCTGAAACTGGAAAAGCCATGTAGAACCCCCTGCCAGTGCTGGGATGCTTACAATGCCACTGGATCCAAAGACTTTCTATCCACTGGCCTGAGATTGTCCTGCATTTGATGTCATTGCATGTGGCTCATGAATCTGAAGAAGACTTTATAGACTGGTATCTGACATATGGGTTAATATCAGACTTGTGGGCTTGAACTGGACTGGGTTGGGATGCTTTCTCATTGTTTCATTCCTCTTGTATGTAAACCTCTCCCTTATATATGTATGTGTGTTTATGAATTTATTTTTCTAGTCTACCAGGACTAACACAGCAACTGACTGGAAGAGCAATTCCAAAGAATGCAGGAAATATTGAATGATATCATTGATATCTCATATAAGTAGAATTTTGTTGATAACTAAAAACAGTTACAACTGATAGGGGTCCTCAAACATTTTGAACAGGGGGCCAGTTCACTGTCCCTCAGACTGTTGGAGGGTCAGACTATAGTTTTTAAAAACAAACAAACTATGAACAAATTCACTGCGGGCCCAGGATAAGTCTGCTGATAAGCAGGACAGGCAGTGATAGCAAAAACATCCCATGGGCCAGTTAAATGTCCTCAGTAGGCCGAATGTGGCCCGCAGGCTGTAGTTTGAGGACATCTGGTATAGAGACAGGTAGCTTCCAAAAATTCAAGCCAGGTTAGAAGAGAACTTTGAACGAGAACTACCAGCTGAATTTTGGCCCTAAGGAGCAAATACCTGTGCCTTATTGACTCTGTAGGTGCATCTGTCTGTGTAGATCACAACACATGATGGAAGACATTATGAAGAATGGAAATTCCAGAACATTTCATTGTGCTCATATGGAAACTTTACATGGGGCAAGAGGCAGTCATTTGAACAGAATAAGGGCTATTGTGTGATTTAAAGTCAGGAAAGGGTGGATCAGGGTTGATCAATATATTTATTCAGCCATTATGCTAAGAAAATAGTCTGAGATCTGAATTCTATGAAAAAGAATGTGGCACCAGGATTAGGGAAAGGCTCATTTAACAACCTGAGATATGCAACAACACAACTTTGCTTGTTGACGGTGAAGAGAATTTGAAGCACTTACTGATGAAGATCAAAGACTACAGCCTCCAGTACAGATTACATCTCAGCATAAAGAAAACAAAAACTCTCACAATTAGACCAATGAGCCACATCACAATAAACACAAAAAAGATAGATGTTCTTACATATTTCATCTTATTCAGATCCACAAGCTATGCCTATGGAAACCACAGTCAAGAAAGGAAGCAATGTATTGCCTTGGCAAATCTGCTGCAAAGAACTCTTCAAAATGTTTTTTTTTAAGTCACATTGAGTAAGGTCAGCCTGACCAAAGCCATGATATTTTCAATTGCTTCATAAACATGAATGAAAATTGGGCAATGAACAAGGAATACTGAAGAGGAGTTAATGTCTTTGATTATGGTTTTGACAAAAACTATTGACTATATCATGAACTTCCCAAAGGGCAAACAAATCTGTCTTAGAAAAAAGTTCAGCCAAAATACTCCTTAAAGCAGTCATCGCAGGACTTCCTCTCATGCACTTTGGATAGATGTTATCAGGAAGGACCAGTTCCTGGAGAAGGGCATTGTGCTTGAGAATGTAGAGGGTCACTGGCAAAGAAGAGACTCTCAACGAGGTCAACTGGCACTTTGCAACACTGGGCTCGGACAGAACAATGATTGTGAGAAGGGCAGAGTACTGGGCAGCGCTTCGTTCTCTTATATACATGGTAACTACTCATTGCACCTGACTTGACACCTGTGGGAGTTACATAATCTGGTGTCAATTTGAGACTATTTTTTCTCTTTGAAATCATTTTATTGGGGGCCTGTACAACTCTTATTACAATCCATCCATCCATCCATTGTGTCTGGCACATTGGTACCTTTGTCACCATCATCATTCACAAAATATTTTCTTTAGACTTGGGCCCTTGCTATCAGCTCCTCAATTTTCCCCCTGCCTCACTGCCCTACCCCTCAAGAACTCTTGATAATGTATAAATTCTTACTTGAGACTATTAAGACTGAAGGGATGGCGTTTATCCTATTAATCAGGTCACAGCTTGATGACCTCATTTGCAGGCATAAAAGAGACAAATAGCTCCCTGGAGGTCAGACACAGTCTCTCTAGGTAAGTTATCCCTGGAGTTAACTTGTCATTCCTGTTGACAAGCCACGTGGAGACACACTGATGGAGCCAGAGTCCTGGAGTTGGAGGAGTCACATGGAGGCCCCTGTCAGCACTGAGATGCTCCCACCACCACTGGATCCACAAGACTTTCGACACAGTGGTCTGTGATCTTCCTGCATTTGGCAACACTGCAAGTTATGTGAATCTGAAGAGGAATTTGTAGACTGGTATTATACAAATGGACTAATAGCAAACTTATGAACTTGGATTGAACTGGGCTGGGATGTTCTCTTAATATAAAATTACTCTTTTATATAAAGCTCTTCCTATACCTATATGAGTCTCTCTGGATTTGTTTCTCTAGTCTTCCTGGACTAACAGAACACTTAAGAGCAGCAACAATATACTGTCATTCTGAGGGGGTTGGTGCCAAATTCTAGACTTTTGAGGATTTTGAAGTTTTTGTTTTGATTTGTTTGTTGGTTTCTTGGGATTTCTTTTTCCTTTTCTGTAAAAAAAATCTTTCATTATGAAATAATTATAGATACACATGGAGTTACAAAGAAGTGACAAAGAAATTACAGGGAAGTCCTGCAAACATTTAAATATCTCCCTCTTAACATCTGGCACAATTGCATTACAGACTTGCGATAGCTAGGTTTTGTGTTAACTTAGCTGGGTCAGAATTCCCAGTAATTTGACAGTTGAGGTCTCACATAATGAAGAAAACTCCATGGTGGAGTCCACTTTGATTAGTCAAAAGTTATGGGAAGGTTAGGACAAAGTGTAACTCCTACTTAGGTCACAGCTATCATGATGTTTTGTCTGAGGTGTGCACGTGCTTGCTTAGGTCCTCCACCTGTTGCATCAGCTTCCATTTCTTTGAATTTGAGCCAACAGCTTGCTGTATTGACTTTCTTGATAAACTTTTCTTTCTTCCTATATATATGTGTGTGTGTGTGTGTGTGTGCTATATATATGTGTGTGGTTTTGCTTCTTTAGAGAACCCAGCCTAACACCAAAAACCCAAACCAGAAATTTGGCATTGTTATCAATCATAAAGTTTATTCCGATTTCATCAGTGATGTTATTATTAACTGCCATCCGGTCAGCTCCTGATTCATGTGATCCCATGCACAATGAACGCTGCCCCTTTCTGTGTCGTCTCATAATTGGCTGGTGTGTTAGTCTGGGTAGACTATAGAAACAAATTCATAGACACACATATGGTTTTAAGGGTAAGGTTTATATACAAGAGGCATGGAACATTGAGAAAGCATCCCAACCCAGTCCAGTTCAAAGTCATAAGTCTGATATTAGTCCATATGCCCAATACAAGTCTATAAAGTCTCCTTCTGACTCACGAAGTCACAGGCCAGTGGGTGGAGAATCCCAGTGCTGGCAGGAGTGTCTCCATGGCTCCTTGCTTCCAGGGCTCAGGGTCCATCAACAGCATCCAGTGGTGGTAGAAGCAACTCAGCACCGGCAGGCGTCTCCACGTAGCTTCTCCAGCTTCAGAGGTCTGGTTCCATTAGGGTAAGGCCATGTGGCTTCTCCTCTGGCTCCTCCAGCTCCTGGGACACTGCCATCTTGTCTTGTCAGTTGAGCGACTCCCAACAACTGGGAGAAATGGTTTCTCATCTCCATGAGGGAAATACCGCGAGACTTCCCGGAATTCTCAGGGGAAAGCCATGCCCACACAGAGGCTTCATTGGTACTCAATGGCTATCTCCAGATTAACAAGCTAGACTCCACCCCTACATCCCAATCATGAAATTGACATCACAAATACATGACCGCCACAGTATTTTTAATCACCTGTTTGTTATTTTTGTCATAAGATGACCACCAGAATAAACCAGAGTCACTCATAACCCAGAGAGAAATAGATGAATTCTGGGCTCCCACATAAGTCTAACCCTAGTCCAATAACAGATAGTTCTTACAACTTGACTCTGTTCACTACTCCCCTTCTCAAAGAGATCATGAAATTGACATAGGTACATGACCGCCACAACTGGGGATCAGATAGTGTGACAAGTAAAGTTCTTTCCCCCCGTATATATTGTGAATTGGGTGAAGGTCTACAGATCAGATCACATTGATTTTTACGTTCCACAATTCATTCACCTTTCGTTTGTTTCAGCTCAGCTCATCATTACAATCCCACAATCCATCACTTATCCCAGCTTCGCTGTTGCCATTCCTCTTTCTGGACTTTACTCTTATGTAAAATTTGCCCTTTTAATTTTAAATTTAAATGGATTTTAAGGTGTTTCCATATCACTAGTATTAGTGTTCCCTTATATACCAATCTAGTCTTTGGCTGAAAAATGATCCATGGGGGGAGGGGATAGTGTTTGATTTGTTTTAGTGTGGAGTTTTCAGAGTGCTTTATGGATTTGAAATCAGTTTATTTCACAGAGGTGTGATTAACATTTCTTCAAGCCTGTAATGTGTTCGAAGTCTTTTACTGAGCGAAGGTTTTTAATTTTGATGAATTTTGAGCAATCAGTTTTTCCTTTTATGGACTGCGCTTTCAGGGTTCAGCCTAAGAACTCTTTGTCCATTTATCCTGAGATGCAAAGATTTTCCTCCCAACACTTTTAAAAAGAAGTTTAATGCTTTTCATTTAAGTCTGTGGTACATTTTGAATAAGAATTTTTTTTAATCGTTCTCTTGGGGGCTCATACGACTCCTATCACAATGTGCACACGCATCCGTTGCATGCGAAGTACATTTCCATATTTGTTGCCATCCTCCTGCTCAGAACATTATTGCCTCCTCCTTTTCCCTCTCCCTTCCTGGTCCCCCCTCCCTCATGCACCCTTGATAATTAATAAATCATTATTATTTTGTCATATTATACACTGTCTGATGTCTCCCTTCACCCACTGCCCTGTTATCTGTACCCCAGGGAGGAAGTTATAGATAGATGCTTTTAATTGGTTCCTCCTTTCTGCTCCACCTCCCCTCCACCCTCCCGGTATCACCCCTCTCACCACTGGTCCTAAAGGATCATCTGTCCTGGATTTCCATGTTTCCACGTCCTATCTGTACCAGTGTACATCCTCTGGTCTAACCGGATTTGTAAAGTAGACTTCAGATCAGGATAGTGGGAGGGAGCAAACATTAAAGAACTATAGGAAAGTTGCGTATTTTGTCGTTGTTATATTGTACCCTGACCGGTTCATCTCCTCCCCATGACCATTCTGCAACAGGATGTCGCTTCCCCTGCAAATGGGCTTTGGGTCCCCAATCCGCATTCCCCCTCATTTACAATGATATAATTCTTAGTTCTTTGATGCCTGATATCTGAACCCTTCAACATCTCGTGGTCACACAAGCTGGTGTGCTTCTTCCATGTGGGATTTTTTGCTTCTGAGCTAGATGGCCGCTTGTTCACTTTCAAGCCTTTAAGACCTCACATGCTCCATATTCTGAGAGCTGGGCACCATCAGCTTTATTCACCACATTTGCTTATGTACACCTTTGTCTTCAACAATCATATCAGGAAGGTTGGCATGCAATGATATGATTTTTGTTCTTTGATCGCTGCTAGCTGATTCCATTGACCCCTTGTGGTCACATAGACTGGGGTGTTTCTCATGGACATTTTTGCTTTTGAGCTACATGACCGCTTTTTTACTTTCAAGCCTCTAAGATCCCAGATGCTATATCTTTGATAGCCGGGCACCATCAGCTTTCTTCACCACTTTTGCTTGTGTCTTCAGTGATTGTTCTGGGAAGGTGAGCATCAAGGAATACCAACTTAATTGAACAAAGTGTTCTTGCATTGAGGAAGTACATGAGTGGAGGTTCAATGTCCTTCTGGTGCTAACCCTATAAGTGTATGTGTGTAGATCTATTTCCCCATCATTATATAAAAATACATTCATCTATGCTTATGCCTGTATTGAGACCTCTGTAGATGCCCTTTGTCTCACAGTTTCTTCTTCTATTTCCTTTTACTTTCCTCTTGTCCCACTATTATGCTCATTCTTCATTTAGGTTTCTGTAATTTCTCTCTGTTACATTCCTCTTGATTATTCCCTATCAGGCCTCTCACACCCACCTTGCCACAGCTTTTGGATCACTTGCCATTCCCTTATTCCTGGGATGGAAAACACCATCCCCTTTCCCTTACCTCCTCATATCCCATGTCCCCCTGGAACCATCAGTCCTATTGTTTTCTCCTCCAGACTTTTCATTCAACCTATCTTATCTAGATAGACTTGCAGAAGTGACAAAAGAAAACATAAAAACCAATGTCCAGAGAAACTATATAAATATGTAAAATAAAAATAGCAAAAGAAAAACCTGTAAATAGTTCAAGGCCTGTTCATTGACCTCCAGGAGTGTCCTCCGATTGAATCCAGTGGGGTGTTATATCCTGGCTCCAAACTATATCCTTGGCACTCCCTCAGGAACTCCATGCTCTGCCCTTACTGCTGCTCTGCTGAACGCCCTTGCTTCCGTGTGGTGGGGTCAAACCAGGTGCTTGACCCAGCTTCTCCAGTGTTATCCCCTAGGGACTTGGGTCAGGGAGGGGCACCATATTTCATAGTGGGGAGGGCCATATGGTCCTCTCTGTGCACTGGATGTTCTGAGTGGGGAGCTCTTTCCCAAGGATCAGTGGACCAGGATGCACTCCACTCTCTCTTCCTTCCCTTCATTTGCTCCGCTGTGCTCTGCTCTCATGTCCCTCTGTGGGAGCTCCCACTTCCATGCTGATCTCCAAAGCAAACTCCTCTGAGGGTGGGATGACTGTCCACATAGTTGGGATTGGGACTGGGCCCTCGGACCCGTCCACTGGCTCCCCACTCCATGCCCTCATGCTACATTCACATTCTGGAACACCGGGTTTAAGTTTGGTCCCTCTTTCCCTGTGGAGATATAAACAACAGCTCCCGCTGGGTGGGTTAGTGCCCCATTCCCTCTCTACACATCGCTATCCCCCCCACACGCCCCCAAGCCCTTCAGTTGGCTACCGTATGTAGCCCTGGATTAGGTCTGGCCCCTACCATTCTACCTGGGTCTTACTCCAGAGATTTCTGTATACAGTAGCTTTTCCCTTATGCCCCAATTGTGTTTTTTTTTTAATCTTTAAAGTCCTCAGTGGACTTATGTTGTACTTGTCCTTTTGCACTTGGCTTACTTCACTTAACATAATTTTCTCCAATTCTTCCCATGCAGCAATATGGTCCAAGAATTTTTATAATATGTGAGAATTATTTCAGGGTTTTAGTTGTGTTGTTTTGGGTTTTGAAGGGGAGGCATCTGGGTGTCAAATTGCTCTAGCACTTGATATTGAAAAGGCTGACTTTCTACCACCCTCCACCCTCAGACTTACTTCTGTTCTTTTGTCCAAATTAACTGGCATATTTTTATAGATCTGTGTCTGGGTTTTCTATCAGTTTAATTGGCTTAAGTGTTTTGATTACTGTCAACAATAAGTCTTAACATTTGGAAAAATAATTCTCTCTATTTTTACTATTGTGGTATCTTTCACTTCTATCTCTCACTCTCCAAAGCTTTTTGTGGAAATTGCAATAAGTTTATAGATCAATTCTGAAACAATATATTTCTTCAATATCTTGATCCTTCTAAGTCTTGAATATGGCATATCTCCCCGATTATTTATTTAGATCTCCATTGATTTACTTCATCAGCACTATGCAATTTTTATCATACAGAATGTGGACGTGCCTTGCTAGATTTTGAAAGGATAATGACTCGCAGAAACCCTCATATGCAGAAACATCTTGTTCAGTGGTTTCTTGCAAAGACAGCAAGGACCCCACATGAGGAAGGATCTGGTTCAGTAATTTCCCACCTACCTGCAGATGATCCTGATTCCCAGAATGAACTAAACCACACAACGCATCCCCACCCACAAATGGACCCCCTGAACCAGGCCTATAAAACCCTGCTAGTCTGTACAGAGATCACCTTTTGACTTGGGTAAGAAGCCCCTCTCAGATTTCCTCCAACAAACCTGTCTCCCACCTTTGAATTTCTCTGTCTTCCCTACTATATATTTTCTAACACGTTTATACTTAATAATTTCATTTTTGCAGTAATTGTAAATGATGCTTTTAATTTGAGTTTGATTTGTTCATTACCACGATTTAGAAAGAAGGATGGTTTTGAGTGTAAATTTATGTCTGTTTGCAGTTAAATTTTTTAAGCAGCATATAGTTTGGTTATTCTAAAAGACCCAGTCTTCTACTCCTTACCTTTAATAACTATATTTGAACTATTTGTATGGTAGTTTCATATTCTGCTTTCAACTTGAGACTATTGAGAGTGAAGGGGTGGAGTTTAGCCTGTCAAGCAGGTTGCAGTGTGATGACTTCATGTGGAGGTGGTAGGAGATAGATAACTCCCTGGAGGCCAGAACCCCGCTTTCTGCTTTATCTTCCTGCTGACACGATGCATGGAGCTAAGCTGATGGAACTAGAGCTCTGGAACTGAAGGAGCCACGTGGAGACCCTGCCAGTGCTGAGATGCTTCCACCACCACTGGATCCATAAGACTTTCCACCCACTGAACTCTGGTCTTCCTGCATTCAGCACCTGACTAGTATTGAACATATGAGCTAATATCAGACTTATGGATGTGGACTGGGCTGAATGTTTTCTCAATACACAATTACTCTTGGATATAACGCTCTTTCTTGTACATGTTTGAATGTTTATTTGCATCTAGAGTAATGATAAATATATTAGGGCTTATTCTGTCATTTTATTAAGTATTGTATGTATCATTGTTTTGTTTCTTTTTCTTTTTTTTGCCTTTCGGTCGCCTACTTGAACAATTTTAGAATTCTGTTTCGATGATTATTATTTGATTTGTTAAATACACCACTGTGTTCGGACAGGTTGTCTAGATAAACAAATCTAGTGACGCCACCTTTGTGGAAGAAAGAGCTTTATATTAAGAAATAATTAGTTACCAAGAAGACATTCAAGCCTAACTCAAGTCCATGAGTTCAATGATAGTCTGCAAGTCCCTCTCCAGACACACAAAGTCGCATGTCAGTGATGCAGAATGGTGAACTGAGAAGGAGGAAAATCACAGGCCAGGGAGTGCAGATTTGGACAGATTCATAGTTGGTGGAAACATGGCAGGATTCCAACAACTGTCAGGGTCATTGGGAGAGTTGTCCCAGCAAGCAGGAAGACAAGTCACAGAGAAAGGAGGCGGTTCCCAGTTCCCACCTCTATACTTTCAGATATTTTCAAGATGACATAAAATTTAACTGCCACATCGACTTAGTATCATGTACTTAGTGGTTGGGTTAGGCTTTGCAGTGTGCTTACTTAGCTTACTGGTGTTGACCTTTTAGCATGCCGAATAAAGTGTAGAAGACTCACTTTCATTGCGTTCCTCTGACATGCACCACTCACAATGCACAAGCTGTTGCAGCTGTGCAGCAACAGGAAACTGCCAGAAATTCACGCTGAATTCAGAAGAGGCTATGGAACACCAAAAAATCTCTTTGCTGACATCAGATGAATCTGGGCTGAAAGCAGAGATTGCCACAGGAATAAATAACATAACCTAACCTGTGATCTATTGACTATGAAAATTTATTCCATGTGTGGATCATAGAAGTTATGGATAACACTGCTAAGAATGGGACTTGGCAGAACCTGTACATAGACTAAGAGGTGGTTATTTGAACAAAGCAAGGGGATACTGTGTGGTTTAAAATTAGGAAAGGTGTGCATCAGAGTTGTAGTCACCATACTTATTTAGTCTACATGCTGAAAAAATTATCAGAGAAGATGGATTATATGAAGAAAATGTGGAATCTGAATTGGAGGATGTCTTATAGACAACTTGAAATATGTAGATGATTCTACTTTACGTTCTGAAAGTAAAGAAAACTTGCAGCACTTATTGGTGAAGATCCAAGATTGTAGCTTTGAATATGGATAATGCCTCAACATAAAGAAAAATCCTTCCAACTGGACCAATAAACAAGATCATGATAGAGAAAAGTTTGATGTTTTCAAGGAATTACTTTTACTTGGATCCACAATCAATGCTTCTGAGAGCAGCAGTCAAGGAATCAAACAATTCATTGCACTGGGCATACCTGCTCTAATAGACTGCTTTGAAATGCTAAAGAGCAACGATGTCACTTTAAACACTAAGGTGCGGGCTGAGCTCCGGTGGCGTGGTGGTTGTGTGCAGGACTGCGGCCCACTGGGTTGGAGGTTCAAATCCATCAGCAGCTCTCCAGGAGCAAGGTTGGGCCTTCTACTCCTACCACCAGGGGGCAGTGATGCCCCCCCCCCAAAACAAAAAAGCTAAGGTGCACCTTACCCATGCCATAGTGTTTTTAATTGCTTGAAAGGCATAAGGGAACTGGACCATGAAGAAGAATTGATGTTTTTTAATTGTGGTGCTGAGGAAGAATATTAAATATGTACCATGGTGGGGGGGGGGGACTATTTAATTGGTCTTGAAAGAATTTCAGCCAGATTGCTCCTTTGAAATGAGGATAGGGGAGAATTTGGACATGCTGTCAGGAAAAATGATCCCTGTAGAAGGATGCCATACTTGATAAAGTTATGATTATTGAAGAAAGAGGAAAATGTTCAACAAAATAG
>PVJH01013656.1:0-59802 GCA_004026705.1 Nesogale talazaci
ATAGCTCTTACTGCCATCAAGTCACTGAGACTCACAGCAACATCCTGCAGGTTTCTGGGACTACACTGGTTTACAGGAGTAGGGATCCCAGTCTTTGTACCACTGAGTTGCTGAGGGTTTTGACCTGCAATCACTACAGCACAAAGGTTCCTAAAAAAAGCTATGAGAACTTGTTTTATCTTAAACATAATCCAGGTACAAAAGGCAATAGAGAATAAAACACTATTGAAGAGTTAGGCTCCTAAGTGCTCAGTAAATCAATTACTTGCATAATAGAAATCTATTAGTATGCCTTACTACAGGTTTTTAAAAATCATCTTACTGGGGGCTCATACAACTCTTATCACACTCCATACATCCACCCATTGTGTCAAGCACATTTGTACAATGTTTCCACCCTTGGGTGCAAGAACTTTGGCCTGTGCAAGCGCAGACTCCATGAGCTGAACACCCATGCATTTGTACATTTTTGGGGGGGGGGCATCACTGCCTCTGGTGGTCTTGGGCACTACCCAGTGCTGCTCCTAAGAGCAGCCACTGGATTTGAACCGCCAAGCCAGTGGTGGGCCGCAGTCCCGCACTCAATCACTTATGCCACCGGGGTTCAGCCCATCATTTGTACATTTGTCATCATCATCCTCAGAACACTTTTTCCTTCTACTTGAGCCCTTGAGATCTATTTCTAATTTAAACCATGGGGCATTGTCATTGTTCTTTACTCTGGACCTTAGTTCTCTTCTGAGGCAATAGCAGCAAAATTGTATACATTGTAACTTTTATGACCACCTGGTAGTCATTATGAAGAGTTTTGGATGGGTTGAGGGATGGACAGATATGCTACTCAAAAAGATGAGAAATGCAGTATCTTAATGGTCAAGACAGTCATTGTATAATTCTCTTAAAACTCTGCTCTTTATATGAAAACTATAATAAAACATTTGAGGGAGGGCTATAGTGCTTCTTTAATAACTACAGTATGTCATTCAGAAACTGAAGCTAAATGGACATAAAACATTTCAGTACCATTAAATTTGTTTCATCATCACTAAAAAAGAAAACAAAAAGTTCAATAATGACTAAGAATTGGGATGTTTTATAAAAGGGGAAGGCAACACAATCACTGAAGACAAAATGGGTGCATAAGCAAATGGGGAGAAGAAAGGTGATCAAAAGATGTAATGTTCGGGGTTTTAAAGGCTTGAAGATAAACAAGCAGCCATCTAGATGAGAAGAAAGCCCACATGGAAAAAGAAGCACACCGGCCTGTGTGATCATGAGGTGTTGACGGGGTCAGATATTAGGTATCAAAGGCCCAGAACAAAAAATCTTATCAATGTGAATGAGGGTGAATGTGGAGTGGAGACCCAAAGCCCATGTGTAGACAATTGGACATCCCCTTACAGAAAGGTCACAAAGAAGAATCAAGTCAGTCAGGGTATAGTATAGCGATAAAACATACAACTTTGCTCTAGTTTTTTAATGCTTCCTCACCCCTACTATCATGACCCCAATTCTACTTTACAAATCTGGCTAGAGCAGAGTATGTACACTGGTCCAAAGAAGAGCATGCAACACAGAAAATCTAGGACAGATAAACCTAAGACCAGTAAGAGCAGCGATACCAAGAGGTTAAGGGGGGAAATGAAGGGAGAAAGGGGAAACCAATCACAACGATAAACATATAACTCCTGTACCCCAAGGGGATGAACAATAGAAAAACTGGTGAAAGGAGATAGCGGAAGATGTAAGATATGAAAAAAATTAACAATTTAGAGATCAATGGTTTATGAGGGGGCGGGCGGGGGGGAACTGAGCTGATACCAAGAGTTCAAGTAGAAAGAAAATGCTTTGAAATAATGATGGCAGCATATGTACAAATGTGTTTAACCCAATAGGTATGTGTGTGTGTGTGTGTGTATATGGATTGTGATAAGAGCCCCCAATAAAATATTTTTAAAAAGGGGAAGGGACAGATGACACTTGGAAAAGAAAAATGGAAGCCAGGGTGAAAGCACTATTTATTACTTTTGTACTCTGAGTCCTCTCATGTTTCTGGAAATTATCTTATCCATTCAAATAATTAAAAACAAAATCCTAAGGTCTTAATTGTAAACCTTATTCTTTTTATTTAAGAAGAAAAAAAAGAGGGATGTGGGGTTGCGGGGTGGGGGGGGGTCAGCATGCATAGTATGTGTAACTTGTACAAAGACATTCTGGTAAATCCATAGTTTAATCCTCAAATCATTGCAGGTTTGTAGGAGGCCAGGAAACCTGTAGCACTATCATTCCCTATTTTGAAAGATGCTTTGAAGAATTAACTGGCCCAGAAAATAAATTAGACCAATATAAAAATCTATCGTGTACTATTTTGAGAGACAGCTAAAAAGTTTATGAAAAAATAAAATTAAAAGATAATGGATTTTTCTCACAATATTGTGGAGCTGCCTCAAAAATGGCCTCTATTTTCTTCACCTATAAATTAGAAAAATGAATATAAAGATCTCAAGTAAGAAGTGTTTCCTGCTCCAAATTTGTAGTAGACTATACAATTCCAATGGGCAATCTCCAAATTCAAGGAAGACAGGAACGAGGCTATAATGTGCATGTAATTTGTGAGTGCTAGATATGTCTGAGTACATTTATAAGTCAGTATCAAGTGACTGGAATCACAATTTTTAAAGAACCAAAAAGCTGCATTTTAGGACCTGCCAAGAGTTTGTTTGGTTCCTTTGTTTTCATGTTCCAGCTGGCAGTCACTACACAAATCACCAACTCTAGAAGGCTTCCTGCCAA
Source organism: Nesogale talazaci (assembly GCA_004026705.1). Lineage (NCBI taxonomy): Eukaryota > Metazoa > Chordata > Mammalia > Afrosoricida > Tenrecidae > Nesogale > Nesogale talazaci. The sequence goes on from PVJH01013656.1 coordinate 2,794, forward strand.
AATCCGAGATCCCATTCTAAGTAGTTTCACTGTGGTTTATGGTTAATTACAAATAAACTAGCAAGACGGATGAGCCTAAAATTGCAAGGATACAAAATAGAATGAACTTTTTCAAGTAATAAAAACCTCAATTATTCAACATTATCTAGATTATTAACCAGCTAAACTTCATCATTCTTACTATTTTAAGTTAAAAAAAAAAAACCTATTTATTTATTTATTCATTCAGTCAACAGGATTAACAGGCTGCAGGGCCTGAGACACTGCAGCCCCATGACCCAAAGGAGCTCGGCCAGGCAGTAAATAGTAGTTCTTTTTCAAGTCTGCAGTAAAAAATAGCCTCTAATCAAACTAAATTGGGGCTGAGCCCCGGTGGTGTAGTGGTTGAGTATGGGACTGCAGCCCACGGGCTTGGGCAGTTCAAATCCAGTAGCAGCTCTCCAGGAGCAAGGCTTGGGCTCCCACTCCCACCCAAGGGCGGTGATTCCCTCCCCCAAAACAAAAAAAAACCCCACTAAATTAAAAAAAATGGGAAAGAAACAGAATAGAAAGAGTAAAAAAGTCGGGGGGGGGGGGGGGAGGAGCTGATCCCAAGGGCTAAATGGAAAGTAAATTTCTAGCAAAAAACGATGGGATATATGTACGAGTATGTCAGATAACAATTGATGTATAGATTGTAACAAGAGTTCTAAGAGCCCCCAGTAAAATGATTATAAATTTTTTTTTAAAGTCACAGACTAAACCTGAATAATCTGAAGTAGCAAAAGTATTGGAATGACATGTTGTGAGTAGGAAGGTGGAATATTTCATAAAATAAAAGGGATTTACAGATACTGATAATCCTTGGGAACCTGAAGAACATTTAGATTGGTTGGAATTTAAAGCATTTCTCAATTCTCAAAAATCTGGTAAAGAAAAAGATGGTACATAAAGTCTTTATGTGACAGTGAATCTGATGACAGCAAATTTACATACTTAAAATATGAATTTATATACATATACATGAAATTTGGGTTTTGGGTTTGTTATTTTTTCTTTAATTTTTTTTTTCGTGGCATCACTGCCCTGGTGGGAGTAGGAAGGCCAGCCTTGCTCCTGGAGAGCTCCTGCTGGATTTGAACTGTCAACCCTGTGGGCTGCAGTCCTGCACACAAACACTAGTCCACCAGGGCTCAGCCTATTCTTTCCTTAATTATTAATGTGAAGAACAACTACACTGTAATGGAAATCAAGTTTAATGTTTGTTTTGAAGTAGTACTAGGGGTTATTTTGTTGTTGCATCAATAGTTGATTCATTTATCAGAAACAAACATTTGATACCATTGTATATTATTATTTCTTCTGCATTAGAGAACAGTTTTTTAAAATATTGGTAAATTCTACTTAGTCATTTCTGAATCAGAAGAGGTTTAACCCACAATATATGCCTATGGATCATTCTAAAACTTTGTGTGTGAATATGTATAAACATTTTTTTCCCCACACTCACTAAAAACAAACATACCAGCAAAAGTAGTGATTAACAGGGCTGAGCCCTGGTGGCGTAGTGGTTGTGCGCGGGACTGCGGCTCACTGGGTTGGAGGTTCAAATCCAGCAGCAAGGCTGGGCCTCCTACTCCCACCACCAGAGAGCAGTGATGACCCCCCCAAAAACAAACAAACAAACAACAACAACAAAATAGTGATTAACAGCTATGGTTACCTCCCTGTTATAACTGGAATGTAATCTTTCTGAGCAAATCAAGTAGATCGACTCAAGTAAAATGGGGAAAAGCTTGTAAGTCATGTGCTTTAAAATCAAATAAACAATCCAGTAATTTTAAAATATCAATCAAAATCCCTTCCTATAAATTGTACCACTACTCAAAACTTCCCAACCCAAATTAAAAAAAAAACCTAGACTAATATTGATATGTTTTGAGTATTTAGTGAAGTGGACTGTTCCTTTTAGATAATCATATTTTTATAGAAAATTGAAATCTCTGTTATACTGACTAAAAGGTCATGAATCATGGAATGTCTTAAGACCTTGTTGGTGAAATGTAGTAAGCTGGTTAGAAATGTTGCCATATAGGACCTGCTGGCATAAATGGTGAACAAACCTCCACTACTAACCTGCATGGCTTGCTTTTTATCCCAACCCCGTCTTTACATGTAATTTCAATCTTCTCAGTATCTGGGTTACTCTAGTTCAGTCAAAGCCAGGAAAAACAACTTTGTAGTAATCAGAATGCTAATTCAAATGTATACTGTTTATTTATTGTAAATACTGGTGAACAGTGGTTAATAAATAATTTTATATTCCTTTAAAAAAAAAAAAAAGGATGAACAGATATGCCAGAAAAAAAAACAATGTAAATTACAAGACAAACATCTCCAATGACTCTACCAGGAGTCATACCTGTCAGAGTTGTTACAGGGTGATGAGTGGACTTCAATATAAAGTGACCCCAGATGATGGAGCAGTTCTGCCCCGAGGATTTTCTAGGCTGTCATCTTTACAGAAACAGATTGCCAAGTCTTTGTCTCATGCAATCCACTAGATAAATGGTGTACAAAACTTATAATGGCGAATTGATACCAGTTATAAAAATGAGAGGCCAAATTCCTTAAGAAAGTAAGAAAAAAAAAAGGGGCAAGATAGCTGAGAAGATGTAGTACTGTGAACAAGGTAGTGTAATACCGCACAGAAGGCTGGCTGACTTAGAGGTGAATTGTACAGTTTGTGGAATCTCTCGACTCCCTGGCATTGAGCATAGTCTGACTCACAGTGGCCCTATAGAATAGGACGGAAATGCCCTTGAGGGTTTCTGAAGCTGTAATTGTTCATGGGCCCAGAAAGCTTCATCTTTTTCCCATGGCTTTGAATTACTGGCCTTGTGGTTAGTATAGTCCACTAAGCCAGAGGGTTCCTAATTTGAGAAATACAGAAAGGCTAAAAAGAGAAGCTACAAAGCTACAAAGATCACAATAAACCTTATAATGTGATGTGAGGCACTTTAAATTCAACTAGAAGACTAAGGTGTTTTAAGCAACTGAAGGATATAATGTGGAAGATGGATTTGCGGCAGGGTGACAATTAAAGAGAAAAAGAGGCAGCTGTTAAAAATTTTCTTAGGTTTATGAATTGAGAAGGGTAAAAAAGGAAAAGGAAAAAGAAATTCTATTTTAGGCATGCTTAATTGGCACTGTCAGGTAAGCATTACGCTGCTAATCACAAGATATGCTGCTCAAACTCACCAGCTGCTTCAAGGGAAAAGGATGAAACTATGAGTTGAAATTGACTTGATAGTGATGGGTTTGATGGATATTATCAAAGTAGAGACACAGTAGACAAGTGGATAGACAGACCTGGAGATCAAGACTAATACCTATAATAAATATAGATCTAAGAGTTACCAAGAAAGCAGAAACACTAAAGGCATCTGGAGAGATCCAATTATCAAAGGATAAAATATGACCTAAGATGAAATTATGGCTTACCATTAATCAGAAAAACAAAAAAGAATTTGCGGAGTAGCCAGTAAGGCATAGAATTCAGTGAGCTTACCTGGAAATGGAGTAATAAAGCTAATAATACACATCACTTATTATCTAGATAATATACCAAAACAAAAGCTTTGAAAGCCTATCAATTTGAGGAAATTGGACCTTATTTATCTGACGTCACAAAAGAATTTCCAAAAGCTTTAAAAATTGAGGGGCCCTAAAGAATTATTAAATACACATCTTTAAAATAGTTCATTCACTATAATTTCTTCAATAAAGCACGGTGAACATCCTAAATGAGGCAATCTCGAATTAAGAAAATCAAATAGCAAAATGAGGTATATAATACTGTAGCACTTCCTCTGGACTCCTGTGAACAAAGTTGTTACACTGAATGGTGTCTCAATTTGCTACACCTCCATATCCACCCCAGGTCCTAGATAAATTATGCTTACAAAATATCAAGAGTTTAAAGATAAAGACATAAATAACTGGACCTGGGATTTTCTGATTGATTAAAACTGAAGGCTTGTTTAACAAATCTGTAAGTTAACAGATAAGGTGCTGTATAAGTAGCTGTCCTAAGAAGAGTATTAAAGAATATAAGCTTAAATAATACACTTGTCACATACCCATTAAAAATTAAAGATTCTCATTAGAAAAAGTTAAGATATTCTGGGAAACAAAATCTGGGGCCCTTTTCACGTGTCAAGAATAGAACTACTTTTAGAAATGGTATTTCTATGACCGCTCAAATTTTTTCCAAGTAAAAATCAATTAGATTGAAAGGAGGAGTTACAGGGATGGAAATGGAATCATATTTCTATGAGTACATCTTTTACATTTGATGTAGCCAAAAGGTCAAGAAGTGATAACATGGCTGAGCTCCGGTGGCGTATGGCTGTGCACGGGACTACGGCCCACTGGGTTCGAGGTTCAATTCCAGCTCACAGGAGCAAAGGCTGGGCTTCCTACTCCCACCACCAGAGGGCAGTGATGCCTAAAAATCAAAAATCAAAAAATAAAATAAAATAAAGAAGCGATAACAAGCCATTAAAATAAAAAATGCTGGGGCATTAAAATCAAAGATGTGGGGGAAGCCACATGGAGTACAACAATTAAGATTCACAGATGAGGGCTGAGCCTGGGTAGCGTAGTGGTTGAGTGCGGAACTATGACCCACGGGCTTGGAGGTTCAAATCTATCAGCAGCTCTCCAGGAGCAAGGCTGGGTAGCTTTCATGACCACCAGAGGGCAGTGATGCTCTCCCCAAAAAAGATTCACAGATGATAAGGCAACCACAATGAAGAACAGGCCAAATAAATAACTTGCACATACATTCTATAACTCACAGACTTCCTTCTGGTGATAAGGTAAACATTCTGGCATGATTTTATTTACATACTAGAAATGAACAAATATAAATGCATCTAAAAACATTCATTGTAGAGGAAAATTAAATTAAATTTTAATCCTATTTTTCCTCTCAAGCTTTTTGAAGGTCCCTGTATAAGTAAACATATAAAAATGTTAAGTACACAAACTAAGTGCCATTGAGTTGATACCAAAACATGGTAAGATGCCATAGAAAAGGGTAGATCTGCCCTGTGAGTTTCCAAGTGAGTACTTCTAAGTGACTTTCCAAGACTGAAAGGAATACAAAACCCACCCCTACCTTTCTCCAGTGGAGTGCCTGGTGGTTTCAAGTTGACCTTGTGGTTAGCCACCCAACTCAAAATCACTATAAGTGAATAAATTTGCCAGTAATTATGTTAAATAAAGAGCTCAGTTCCATGTTGTCAGAAGAAAAAGTTACACAGAAAAGCAAAAATGAGCTCTAAGTATGACTAAAATTGAAGCTATCAGTATAATGTATGATTTTTAATACATATTTTTATTTATTTATTTTTAATACCTATTATACAATTACCAAAACCAAACTCAACTGCCATCTATCAATAAAGACACACAGTGACACCCACCCCCAAAACTCCCCTTCTCTTACCCCATGTGTTTCCAAGATTGTAACGACTTAAGGGAGTAGCAAACGGTCGGTTGAGCAACATGCCTGTTTGATTGTGAGGACACATTGCAGTGGTAGAAAATACAAAATGTCAAAGAATACTATCAGAAATGAATGGAAGAGCAGGCTTAGAGACTGACTGACAACACAACAGCTGCATTTCAACAGGGAAAGATACTTCCTACTCCATTCTCTGCTCCTCCTCCAGCAGGGGCGATGATCCCACCTCTCCCCAGTCTCCTGGGTCCTCCTCACCCCTCGCCCCAATATGATGCCGGCAGCCCACAGGGGGGGACCACCCACGAACCAATGACAGGTCCTCCTCCTCCTGGAATGATGCCACCCATGGGGGGGTCACATGCCAATGATGCCTGGGCTTCCCTCTTGCCAACGATGTGGCCCCTGGCCGGTCCTATGATGGTGCCCACTTGGCCAGGCCTGACTCGACCAGACATAGAAAGGCAGAGCGCAGCCTCTGTGTATCACTTTGATCTTACTTGTGCCACTTCACCCAGAAATTCAGTGCTGTGACTCTGGATGTTTTCTACAGCACAACATGGAAGACTTGCTCCCCCTTTTCATCAAAAAGATAAGCTTTTGGAGTGGAGTTGTGGACAAAAGCAGAACAAAATGACTTTTGTTTGTATTGTGTGGCGGTCACAAGCTTCTGTTAATTTCATGATTGAGATGTAGGGGTGGAGTCTAGCCTGTCAATTTGGAGCTAGTCATTGAGTAGCCAATGAGGCCTCTGTGTGGGCACGGCTTTCTCCTGAGACGTCTGGGAAGTCTTGTGATAGTTCCCTCTTGAAGATGAGAAGCTATCTCCCCAGTTGTTGAGAGTTAGTCTCAGAGACAAGGAATTACGGACAAGATGGCAGTGTCCAAGTTGCTGCAGGAGGCGGAGGAGAAGTCACACAGCCTTGCCCTGATGGAACCAGACCTCTGAAGCTGGAGAAGCCACATGGAGAGCCCTGCCAGCGCTGAGCTGCTTCTACCACCACTGGATGGCGTTGTTGGACCCTGAGTCCTGGAAGCGAGGAGCGCTGGGGAGACCCCTGCTGGTGCCGGGACTCTGCACCCACTGGCCTGTGACGTCGTGAGTTGGAAGAAGACTTTATAGACTGTTATCGGACATACGGGCTAATATCGGACTTATGACTCTCAACTGGACTGGGCTGGGATGCTTTCTCAATGTTGCGTTTCTCTTGTATATAGACCTTTCCCTTATATCCATATGCATATCTATGAGTTTGTTTCTCTAGTCTACCCAGACTCTCACATACTGTGACATGTGAAATTAAAAATAACTTTTAGTTAAAAAAAACAAACAAACCTACTTACAAAAGTAGAAAGTCCAGTCTTTCTATCACAGAGCTCCTGGTAGCTTCAAATTGAACCATAATGAGTAACCACTACACCACGAGGGCTGAAAATTAAAGAGAACGTGAGGCATTTACTCATAAAGGTCACAGGCTGTAGTATGGACTGCAGTACAGCAAACCAAAATCTTCACAAGTGGATCAAAAGACAATTGGATAAATGTAGGAAAAAAATGAAGTTGTAAGGGCAGTCAATAAATCAGGGATATATTGCACTGGACAAATATGCTGCACAAAACCTCTTGAAAGTTGTGAAAAGGATGTCACTTTGAGGATGAAGGCAAGCATGACCAAAGTCATGTATATTTTCAATTATGTCATGCATGTGAAAATTGTTCAATGAATAAGGAAGACTGAAGAAGAGTTCATGTATTTGAATGATGGTGTTGTCAAAGAATATTCCAAGTGCCATGGACTGCCAGAATAACAAACATCAGTCTTGGGAGAAGAACAGTCATAGAAACGCCCCTTGGCAGCAAGAATGAACTGTATCATATACTTTTGACAAAGATCCGAAGAAATCATTCCTCAGAAAAGGGTATCATACTTATTAAAGTAGAATGGTCAGGGAAAACGAGGAAAGGCCTCAATGAGATGGATGTACAGTCAGTACAATTGCACCCCTGGGCTCAAACACAACAAGTGTGAGGAAGGTGGCAGGGCCAAGACTGCTGTCCTGTTGTACAGTTTCTCTGAGTTGGAACCAACTGGATAGCACCTAACAACAACACGAAATAAAACAACTGAATGCACACTGATCTAAATGAGGGGGAAATACTTCCTCCTAAAGGAATTACAAGTAATGCAGAATAAACAAAATACAAAAGTCACCATTAAGCAAATACAGTAATAAATACTGAAGGTAAGACCAATAATCAATAGACCAAAATTTGTGGAGAAATATAACCTAAAAGTAACAAACTTTTACATTCCAAAGATATACAAAAGGAAAAATAATAAACTAAAGTAATGATCAAAGTTAGTATCACTATATCTCATTATATGATGCCCTGAGGGGGGGGGGGGAATCTATCCCTTCTAAAGTGTTCTTCACAAAAAACTGTAGCTCACTCTATTCAAGAGAAAACATCTGACAAGTTAGGACCACAAGAAGCTAGACAAATAATAGATAATAGGTCTTTCAACAAGTTTGTGGCCATGGAAGGAACGCACCTGTCACTGTGACCCAAGGACTGTAAATAATAAAATCTAAGACCAGAAAAGGGAATTTTATTAGAGTTTAAATTCTGAGTTCCAGTTTGTAGAAAGCGATAGATGACAGTGAAAGCTCAAACTCCATCTGCAGTGTTTCTCACAGGGATTAAAGCCTCCATTGAATTCTCTTGGAAATTAACCAGGGAGCTGATTGGTCTTGTCCTAATACAAAGCGCACCAGAAAATGGAACACTACAGATTCAATTAGGTTAAAATTTAACAAGGGATGTGATTAGCCTTGCCCTCAGAAAGAGTGCACTGGAAAGTGGACTAATATAGCTATTTTATCATTTGTTTACCTTTTTGACCCATTTGTTCTAATTTCTACTATCTTCTGCTTTCTCTTAGATAGAAGTTTTTCTGTGCTTTATTTTACTGTCCTTGATGAGAGGTTTTTTTGTGAGATTTTTCTTTATACTAAATCCAAAATTAAGTAAATCTGTAGAGACAGTAACTAGAAATAATAGTTGCATAAGATTATAGCAGGGGAGGTTGTCGGTAACAGAAAGCTAACAAAACAATGAAGAAAATGTTCTAAAATTGCTTGTGGTGATGATTGCATCATTTAAAAATATATTAAACTACTGAATTGTATGGTAAGTGAATTATATGTGTCAATGAAGCTGTTAAATTTTTTTTTAAGTTTGTGGGAAAATCTTTATCTTTTAATTCCATTTTTCTGCAAACTTTTTGAAGGTCCCTCACAAATACAGAAAAATATCTAAATATTTTTAAACAATGACTTTCTTTGTTTTTGTTGTTTTGTTTTGTTTTTGTGGGCATCACTGCCTCTGGTGGTAGTGGGCGCTACCCAGCCGCCGCTGGATTTGAACCGCCAAGCCTGCGGGCTGCAGTTCCACACTCAACCACTTACGCCACCGGGGCTCAGCCCAATGACTTTCATTTTTAAGATAATTTTATCTTGATTACTATTTTATTAAAAATTTGTTTTATTGATTATGGAAAGGCATCGACTGTGTGAATCATAAACTATGAATAGCCTTGAAAAAAATAGAAATTCCAGAATATTTTGTTGTGCGCCTAAGTAACTTGTAAATGGATCAAGGGAATACTGTGTGGCTTAAAATCAGGCAAGGTGTGCATAAAGATTGTATAGTCTCACCATATGTACACTGGGAAAACCATCAGAGAAGCTGAATTATATGAAGGTTGACCTATTAACAACAGGAAGGCGTATAACCAATCTACAATATAAAGATGACACCCCTTGTTTGCTGAAAGTGAGGAGGAACTGAAGCACTTGCTGATGAAGATCAAGGATTGCAGCCATCAGTATCAATTACAACCTAATGTACAGAAAACCAAAATCCTCACAACAGGACCAGCAACACCACGATACGTGGAAAAATATTGAATTTTTCAAGGATTTCATCTTGCTTGGCTCTCCAATCGATATTCACCTCAATGAGCTAGTTTTGGGCAAAAGATGCATTGCATTGGGTAATCTGCTGCACAAAATCTCTTATGTGTTAAAAAACAAGGCTTTCTGGTGCATCTTACTAAACTGTTGTGTTGACCACAGCTTACAAGGACAGAGTTATGGAAAACACTCAAGTGTATGAGTAGTTTCTTTTTTCAAAAAAGGTGAAATGTTGATTGATGACAAACCTCATTCTGGACGACTGCCAACTTCCCAAATGGACAAAAAATGTTGTTCCACTAGGTCACAGTGTTAATCAAACTATTTAGAGGTTCTGAAAAGACTGCATAATAGATTGCAAAAAAAAAAAAAAGGTAGGATTTGTAGACTAGTATTACCACTGTAATAGTAACCTCTTGCACACCAGTTTCATACTGTTGTGGTTGATGTTAAAGGGCAGATTAGCAGGTCTTTCTTTCCTAGTCAATTTTAAAGTAGAAAGCAGCTCAGTTGAAACCTGTTTTCACCAACAACTTGCAAGCCTTCCATTGGCAGACAGGTACACTGGGTCTACAGCATGAAAGTGAGAATTCTACTTAGGGACTTGACAGACTTTTTTATGGAATTTGATGCTATTATGATAGCAGGTCATTATGACAAATTTCCACGGCATGGCTACTCCAGCTACTGCCTTTCAGAAAATAAAAAATAAGCACCTAGATCTAGAGATGCATGAGGGAGCGTCTAGGTTAAATTTGTGCTGGTTCAGTATTATCAGTACACGAACAGCAGCATACAAACTAGCAAATCTGACTATTAATACAAATTATTTTAAGTGTTGTAAAGGGAAGGCATAGGAAGTTAAGCTTAAACAGAGTTAAACTTAAACCAGTGTTTTGACCTAAAGAGGGTTGGAAATAAATAAATAAACAAGTGTTGGGTGAATACAATATGAAGATGAAGAGAGATATCTAAGTACAGAAAACGTGTACTTATATTATAGGAACCCAGAGGGGATTCTAATTGTGCAAATGAAAGAAGAGGTTTGGAGTCAGGAGTGTAAATGATAGAGGTACAAATGGAACATGTGGAAAGATATGAGGTGCTTAGGGCAATTTGATTACCAATTAATCATTCACTGTACTGGGTGAATATCCCATCAGGATCAGGTGCACAGAATCCTATCCTCTTTCCCTCCAGACTAAAGACTCTATCACTTCATGCCACTGTAACTTTTTCACTTTAGTATTTCAGATGCTCAAATTTACCTTCTCTGACATCACAGCACACTGTGTAAGGTTGAGGACTCAAACTACAGGATTTTGTTGAGTATCAAAACACACATTCCATATGCTTCTGGTTTGATATTAAAATGGGCTTCATTTAAAATATTTTTTAAATGACATTGCTAGGCACTGATCTAAGTGATTATCAATTCTAAAGTGGATACTATCACCTACTGTATCTTAAAGATAAGTAAACAGTTATTAAATGGTATACTCAAGATTCAGATCCCTAGGTTAGGGTCACTCAATGATAATCTATTCAGTTCTCCTTTCTGTAGCCCTCTTTTCACACTGATCAGACATTCCTTTCTTAAAAGTTTACCCGGTTGACTCTTTTTCCATGCTGCTACTCCCATATTAGAAGTACAAACACTGAGTGAAAAGGAGATTCTGCTCACCCATAAACAAACAGGATATTTTAATATTATAGTGCTATCTAGTCTGAAATACATTAAGTGACTGTAGTTTGTGTTATATGAAATATTTAAGTCAATTTATACTTCACACAGTGCGTTGATCCAAAGATATTACTGAATAGTTTAAATTACATGAAGTTGAAATTTTGCCCATGGATCATTTCACCTTATTAGGAATAGTTGTTATATGCCATCGAGTCAGTCTGACTCACAGTGACACTATGTACAACAGAATGAAACATTGCACAGTACTGTGCTTTTCTCACAATTGTTCATGAGCCCCCACTGATACAGCCACTGTCAATCCATCTCATCCAGGGCCATGCTCTTTTTTGCTGCCCCTCTATTTTACCAAACACTAGGACCTTCTTCAGAAACTGGTCTCTTCTAACAATATGTCCAAAGTATGTGCGATGAAGTCTTGCCATCCTTGCCTCTAAGGAGCACTCTGATCCTATTTCTTTCAAGACAGATCGGTATGTACCTTTAGCAGTCCCTGGTACTTTCAATAGTCTTCTCCAGCATCACAATGCAAATGCATTAATTTGCATTGTGAGCTTCTTTATTCAACGTCCAACTTTCACATGCATGAAGCAGTGAAGATATCATAGCTTGAGTTGGGTGTACCTTAGTACTCAAAAGTAACATCCTTGTTCTTCTATACTTGAATGCAATGTCTTTTGATCACTCGACTGACCTTCAAAAGCATTGACTGTGGGTCCAAGAAAGACAAAATCCCTGAAAACCTCTTTTTCTCTATTTATCAGATGCTACTTATTGGTGCAGCAGTGAGGATTTGGGTCCTCTTTACATAGAGCTTAATCCATAGGTTACAATCGTTGATATTCATCAAATGCTTCAATTCCTTCTCACTTTCAGCAAGCAAGGTAGTGCCATCTGCATACCACACCTTAATAAGCCTTCCTCCAATCCTAAAGCCATACTCTGATTCATATAATCTACATTCTGTGATTTGCTCATCACACAGATTGAACCAGTATGTAGTGATACAGACCTGATACACACCTTTACACATTTTAAACCATGCAGTATTCCCTTGTTCTGCTTGTACACGTTCCTTTGATCCACATACAAGTTCTGAAAGAGCACAATGAAGTATTCTGGAACTTCCACTCTTTTATCAAGATTATTTACAGTTTACAATGGTTCACATAGTTCTTGAATAGTCAATGAAACATAAGTAAACAGCTTTCTGATATTCTATGCTTTCAACCACGATCCATATGACATCAGCAATGATATTCCTTGTTCCACATACTCATCTAAATCTGATCTGAACTTCTGGGAGACTCCCTGTCAATGCACTACTGCAACTGTTGGATGGGTGATTGTAAGCAAAATTTACTTGTGTGCAATACCAATAATATTATTCTATAGTTGGAGCATTCTTTTGGGTCACCTTTCTTTGGATCTCTTCTGGTCGCTTGGCCAAGTAGAACTGCCTTTCAAAATTCCTGATATAGGTGAGGGAGTGCTTCCTGTGCTTCTTCAGCATTCTCAAACATTTCAAGGGGTATCCCATCAATTCCTGGAAACTTGTTTTGGGCTAATACATTTCGTGCAGTTTGAACTAATTCTTTCAGCACCATTAGTTCATCCTCATATACCCCCTCCTGAAATGGTAGACTGTCAACTAGTTCTTTTTGGTACTGTGACCGTATTCTTTTCTTTTCAAGATGCTTCTTGCCTCATTAAATAGCCTGCCTAGTCAATCTTTCAAAATTGCAATTTGAAACTTGGTTTTTTATTTCTCTGAGTTTCCGATATGTTTAGCATGCTCTTCCCTTTAGGTTGTTTAATTCTAAGTCCTTGCATATTTCATTATAATATTTGGTTTTGTATTCTTGAGCTGTCCTTTAAACATTTCTATTCAGTTCCTTGACTTTATCCTATCTTCTATTTACTTAGGTAGTTTACAATTAAGAGCAAGTTTCAGTCTCTTCAGTACCATGATTCAAAGGCATCAATCCTTTTCAATGTTCAACTTTCACATGCATATGAGGCAAATAAAAACACCAAGGCTTGAGTTAGGGGCACCTAAGTCCTCATAGTAACATCTTCTTTTCAACACTTTAAAGATGGCTATTTATAGGAGAATTGTAAGTCACTGACAACTCCAATTGTTTCACTGTTCATCCTAATGTTACTTAATGGTCTAGATGTGAGGATTTTAGCTTTCTTTACATTGAGTTATAATCCACACTGAAGGTTGTAATCTTTGATCTTTACCAGCTAGTGTTTCATGTTTTCATCAAGCAGTTATGGCATTTGCATATTGCAGGTTGATTAGAAGTCACCTTCGAATCCTGATGCTGTATTCTTCTTCATACAATCCAGCTACCCTGATGCATCCCTCAGTATAGAGATTAAATGAGTATGATGACAGAATGTAACCCTTACGTACACTTTTCTTTATTTAAACCACATAGTATCCTCTTGCTCTGCTTGAACAATTGCCCCTTAATCCACTTCAGGTTCCATATGACATAATGAAGTGTTAATTTTTTTATGGTCCACACAAATGAGTTTTCATAATCGTAAAACAGGTGAGCATCTTTCAGGTATTCTGTGCATGGAGTGGAACTCTACCTGACAGCAATGCTGTAACTTGTTTCATATCCTCTTGTGAATCTGGCCTGAATCTGTGGCAAACTCTTGGTGTTGCCTGTTTTATTTTTATGTGTTACCATGGACATTATTATATAACCTAAGTATTGTTAGGTCACTTTTCTTTGGAATAGACAAGGATACGGATCTCTAACAGTCAGCTGGCTGAGTTGCGGTCCTCCAGATTTCCTGGTATAGACAAGTGAGTGTTTCCAGTGCTTCATCAGTCTGGTGAAACATTTCATTTGGTATTCCATCAATTCCTAGACTTGTTTTTGGTTAATGTGTTCAGTGCAGCTTGGACATATTGTACCAATGGTTCTTGTTCACATATCTCTTAAAAGGGCTCAATGTCAACTAGTTCTTTGTGGTACAGTGACTATGAATTATTTCCACCCCAAAACAACCCGAGGTACAGGTCTAAAAACCAAGGCACCAAGAAAAAAATGTTTTTTGATTGAGCTGTGATACCAACTCCATTTAAAAATGGTCAGAGACTTTGTCATAGATTGTATTTTACTCTCCACTCCCCCCCAAAATATGTCTTAACTTACCTGGGTCACAATTCTCACTGGTTTGGCAGTTACACAATGATGTAATCTGTTAGCTGTGTAATCATTTATCAACCACCCAAGACGTGATTTAATGTGATTGTCAGTTTTGAGGGGACTAGGGAAGTATGCAACATTCTTAATCAGATCATAACCGTGGGTGTAATCAGAATGAAAAGGGGAAGAGAAAGGGGGGGGGGGGCAACAACAACAACAAAGTCCCCAAACCAACCAAAACAAGAAGTACGAGCTGGGAGTAGAGACCATCCTTTGAACATGGAATCCCTGAGCTGGGAATTTTCTAGACAAAGAAGAAGATTCATGCTAAAGACACATGGAGACATTCAAGAAACACCAGGCCCATAAAGGCTGAAGGAAGACTTTCTTTGGTGATGAAAGGAAAGTAACTTCTAAGAACAGGGCTTTTTAAACTTTTTCGACTTGCGACAAGCTTTCATCTGAAAAATTTGCAGCACAGGCAAGTGTGTCCAGTATTGACTTAAAATTTTTTTAGTTGTTGCAGTGTTCAGAAACCTTTTACTGTTGCCAAATTGTTTACAAGTCCCACATTCAATTATGATTTAGAAGCTTTACTCTACAAGTGGCACTCTAAGTTTGGGATTCTAACCTAAATTGTGAGAGGAAATAAATGTGTTTGGTAAAGTAGTATTTTTCGTATAGGCACTAGATAATAATTAAGACAGACATTTCTACAAAAATGTATAAATGACCAATCTAGGCTCAAAACCAAACTCACTGCCATTGAGTCATAGCTGCTCATGGACAGAATAGAAATAGCCTTGTGGGTTTCTACTACTGTAAAACTTTATAGGAGCAAAAAGCTTCATCTTTCTGCTGAGGAATGGCAAATGGATTCCACCTGCTGACCTTGTGGCTAGCTGTCCAACATGTAACCCATTATACTTTCAGGACACAATCTGATGGCCAGCAAGCAAATAAAAGCCACAAGGATATTGCCGCACACCCAGGAGGATGGCTATTAGAAAAGTAGAAACCAGTAAAGTGCTTTGAGGAGGTGAAGAAAACAGCAATGCTAGTAAATTGCTACAGCTCACCTTGCAAAAGTTTGGAGAGGTTTTAAAAAAAAAAAATGTGACTAAGAAATTCCACTTTCTTATGCACTATTTATATTTTAATCTTTATATTACTGTTGATTTATCCTTACCGCTTCATTTCATTTTTGTTCTTTGTTTCTGTTGGGTCTACCAATTTGTGAGATATAGAAAGAGTGAGTGCAGAGATGCATAGAGAAAATAACTGATGCAAGGGTTTGTAGGGACGGGGATGGGGAGATAGAGGTGGGAGCACGAGGGGGTTTTAGGAGTAAACACAATGAAAGTGGGGAAGGAGTGAACACTACAACTCATTTTAAAGGTGATTTAATCATGGGGGGGAATGTGTGAAATTGGTTGTTGTAATGTTTGTACAATTCTTGATATGATTGAACTATTGAATTGTGACACATGTGGCTGATGTACCAATAAAACTTAAAAAAAAATTCCATCTCATAACGACCCGATATGACAGAAAAAATTGTACTACAGTTTTCTTGGCTACAACCTTTATGGAAGGAAGTCATTAGGCCTCAATCACCAACTTTTAGTTTAGCTGAGTGATTAACTGCTGCACCACCAGAGGTCTTTCTATAGTTCAGTCATAAAGAAAAATGCAATTCTGAAACATTCTATGATATAAATCTTGAAACTTGCTGAGTGAAATCAGCCTGAAAATATGATACGAATTCACTTACAGTGCTAACTGCCAGGTTAGCAGTTCAAGCCCACCAGTGGTTTTATAGGAAGAAAGACAAGGTTTTCAACAGAGCTATTGTGTTGGAAACACATAGGGGCAGTTCTATACTGTCCTATAGGCTATTGAATCAGATTCAACTGGGTGGCTGTTAGTTTGGTTTTAAGGGTGGGATGAGAATGGGAGTTACTACTGAAGGAATACAGAGAATTTCTTTGGGGTGATGTTAAACTTTAAGAAATAGTGGCAAATTGGCAAATAGTTGCACAATTTGGCAAATGTCATGTCATTACCTTGTACACTAAAACAATAGTTTAAGTTGTAGGTTCCCAAACCTACTTGTCCTACTACCTCCTTTTCCAGAAAATATAATTACTCAGCAGCCCCCTGGCAATTTAAAACTTATGCTTTTAACCCAGAATAAAGTACACGTATCTGTTTTTACAGTCATTCCAGGTAAGTCTAAAACTAGGTAAGGAATGTGAATCATGAAATCTGAATGAGGTAGAGAAGAAAAGTCAGAAAATGCAATTTAGTTCAAAGGAAGTAGCTATTGCTCAAATCCAGCTGATTATTATCATGAAGGAAGACTGGCTAAATGTTGCTGTAAATGAAAACAAGTACGTTGAAAATCTGGCTTTTTATGATATTACTTTGACTTAAATGTTGCCAGTCAATTTAAATTTTAATACCCCTTTATTGTGAAATATTCACATGTCTATGTGGCATATAACAAGAGTACATCAATGAATAAAGGAAATAAAGAGTCCTGGTGGCACAGCAGGTTACACATTATGCTGCTTACCAGCTGCTTCAAATACCTCAGCTACTCCATGGGAAAATGATGACGTAGTCTGCTTCCTTGAAGATTAACAGCACTGGAAACCCAACTGAGCAATTCTACTCTGCCAGGCAGGGTTTCTTTCAGTGTAAAATGACTTGATTGCAACCATCACCTAAGTAAAGGACTAGAATATTGCCAATTCCTTAAAATGTTGCCATACTTCCTAGTAATCCTATCTTGACACCCCCCCCACCCCCTTTACATCTGCTACCACAATCATAAAATGCCTATCTTCTGAAGACTCATATACCACCATCACTCCAGGGAGGCCTGGTGGCATAGTAGTTTACGAGTTCAGCTAATCACAAGACCAGCAGTTTAAATCCATCGGCCATTCCATGAGAGAAAGATGAGACTTTCTATTTCTGTAAAGATTTACATCTCAGAAACCCACAGGGGCAGATCTACCCTGTCTTATAGGACCACTGAGTTGGAACAGAAGCAATGGCAGTGAGCGTGAACAGCACTTCAACCTTATTTACCTTACATTCATTTAAAACAGATGGAGAGAAAATAAAATGTCTAAGCACATTTTGTCATGGTTGTCGTTACGTGTCATAGAGTTGAATTTGACCTAGAGCGACTCTATGAACACACGCCACTACCTGGTCCTGTGCCATCCTCACATGTGTTACTGTGGTGCTGTTGTTTATGTTCCTATGTTTAAGCTCACTGTTGCAGTCAGTTGTCAATTCATCTTGCTGAGGGCCTTCCTCTCTTACACTCTGTCATTAATAATTGCAAAAACATTTAACCTCAAATTCCTTATCTGCAAAATAGATAATAGCATTTGACAGTTACAAAGATAAAATGAGTTAATGCACAAGATGCTAAGCTGAACCTGTAAGAGCCAGCACTCAATAGCATGGACTATCAGATACACAAGAGGCTGCAAACTGCATGGCCAACAGTTTGAATCCATCAGCTACTTCTGGGGAGGAAGACGACACTCTCTGCTCCCATAAAGGAGACTCAGAAATCCTATATGAGATCACTAGGCATCAGAATGGAATTGATAGCAGCACAAGTATGATGTTGGATTTCTCATATTTACATCTAGGATGTAAATTTTTTCATGGACATTGACTTCTGTTCATTATCATTAAAATATGAATTAGTGCATAAAAGGGATTCAAAGTTTTTGATAAAATGTAATTAATTATAAAGTTGAAACTTCACCAGCCTTTTAAAGTTCTTCTCCCTCACACACATACGCACAACAGCTTAACACTAATACTTGCCACTGCTAACCAAACAAACAGAATTTTAAATAAATAAAATTCTGAAGTTCCTTTACCACCGGGAAAGACTTCATACTTTGAAAGGTTGATTTGTTTATACTAGGATCTGCCAAAAGCACTTATTATCCTGACCAAAGCTTTGATTGATCTCACACACTAACAGATATTCTTCAAAACATAATATAAACTTATGATCTTGGTCATAACATGTCCTAAAATAGGGCTGAGCCCCGGTGGCGTAGTGGTTGTGCGCGGGACTGCGGCCCACTGGGACGGAGGTTCAATTCCAGCAGTGGGGCTGGGCCTCCTACTCCCACCACCGGAGTGCAGTGATGCCCCCCTCCAAAAAAAATGTCCTAAAATAATGCTAACTTCACTTTTAAGGTACGTATCCTATGAACAACAAAAGCAGCTAACTATCTTTTGCATAGTTGTTAATGTCAATAGCCAATATATTTATTTCTTATCCCTCAAGACAATATATTTCTCAAAAAGTCTAATTCAAGCTATTCCCCTAACGTCGCATGATAATAAAGTCCACTGATAGTTTTCTTCTTCATCAAAAATCCACAGATATATCTTAAGGTCATATCCTTCACATAATAGTTATTTCCCCAGTGGGGTGACATGGACCCCTATAGGGCACTGAAACAATCCAGGAGGACTGGAAAAACAGATACGTGTACTTTATTCAGGATTAAAAACAGAAGCTTTAAGTTGCCAGGGGTCTGCTGAGTAATTATACTCTCTGAAAAAGGTGGCAGTAGGGCAAACAGGTTTGGGAACCTACAAAATACAAAATGATCTACTATGAATTTCCCAAATAAAACAAAGAAATCTAATGAATTAACACATTTACCCCTACCATTAATGATCATGTAAACAACAGTCAACTTTTGTAAAATTCAGAAATAGACAAAACTATAGTGTCTGTAAAATGCAAAGACAGGTGGTAAAACTATGGGGGGGAAAAGCTAGGAGGTGAGCACTCAAGAAGAAAAGACAGTTTTAATCTTTGGTAAAGGAGTTAAGTACTAGAAATGTCCACTAGAAATGTGGTCTTGGTATTATCATCACGTGCAGGATTTTTCAGTGCTTCAAGGAGTACTGGAAGCACTCAGAAATGGAAGGTAGTAACCTGGCCAACAGACTGAAAGAGATCTCTATGTGGTTCTCATCTAAAGAAAGATTCCAGGGCAGAATGCAGAAAGTAACGAACAACATCATAATCTAAGTAAGATCTTGTTAAAAATAATTTTACAACAGTTGTAGCTATATTGACAGGGATCTGCTAAAAATTCAAGCTAGACTCAAAGGCAGATAAGGAACAAGAGATATCACTGCTGATGTGAGAAGAAACTTGGATGAAAGTAGAAAACACCAGAAACATGTTCACTTGAGTTTTACTGACCAAGCAGAGGCTATGTGGGTTATGAAAGGACTGCGTGAAACTAAAAAACTATGAATACAATTGTGAAGAATCAGTATTCCACAACACTTCATTGTGCTCATGTGTACAGAGCCATGCAGCAGTATGGGAATGCCTACTGCGTGGGTTACAATCAGGAAACTTTTGGGTCAGGGTTGTAACTTTTCACTTGCTCTTAGCCAATAAGGCCAAGAGGGTTGTAACTTTCACCATACTTAATCTGTATACTGAGCAAATAATCTGAGAAGCTGAATTATATGAAGAAAGAACATTAGAAAGGCTTATTAAAATAACCCATGACATGCAGATGATACAACCTTGCTTCCTCAAAGAACTTGAAATACTAGCTGATAAAAATCAAAGACTGCAGCCTTTATTATGGATTACATACAACGTAGTATAAAGAAAACAAAAATCCTTGAAAGTGGGCCAATAGGCACCTTGATAAATGGAGGAAAGATTGAATTTGACAAGAATTTCATTTTATTTAGACCTGCGATCAACACTCATGGAAGCAGACAAGAATTCAAATGATGTATTGCAATGGCAAATCTGTTGCACATGACCTCTTTAAAGTGTTAAAAAGAAGTCACACATTGTTAAGTAATGTGTATCTGAGCCAACAAGACAGACTAACAAAGTTGCAGCCACTGTATCATTCAATCTCACAGGCTTTTTTGCTGACCTACTTTACAAAGCATGATGTTCTTCCCCAGGAAAGACTGGTCTCTCCTGATAACATATCAAAAGTATGGGAGACTAAATCCTAAATTAATAACGATTTGTAAATTATTAAGGGTCCATGGGGGAGAGGTGGGGGAAGAAAGGGAAATATTGGAAGCTGGTACTGGGGGCCTAAGTGGAGGGAGGATGTTTTGAGAGTGATGATCGCAACAAGTGTGCAAATGTATGGATCCAAATGTATGGATCGTTAAGAGAGGTGTATGAGTCCCCAATAAAATGATTCATAAAAAAATAAATCAGAGGGGGAAAGAGGAGCTTACACCAAGGGCTCAAGTATAAAATATCTGGAAATGAATATGGCAACATGTGTACAAATATGCTTGATACAAATGATGTATTGAATGTTATAAGGGCCATAAGAGCCCCCAATAAAATCATTTTTTAAAAAACATACTGGCTTCACATCTTTCAAGAGAAATTCGTTCTTCTGGCTATACATAATACAATCAACAGTCACTAATAACACGGTACTTCAAGTGCATCAATTCTTCTGCTGTCTTCCTTATTCAGTGCAGTTTCACGAGATCAGAAATACCACAGTAGACCTAGTGGGTAATGCGAAAGGCCACCAATTCTAAAATATCAGCCACTCAGCTGGAGAAAGGCAAGGCTTTCTACCCCCATAAAATTAGTCTTGGAAACCCACAGGCTGAGTTCTACCTTGTCTTGTATGGTTGCTGTGAATTGAAAGAGACTTGGTGACCTCAAGTCTGGTTTTAGTTTAAATGATAATAACTGCTAGACCATCCATTCACTACATTAGTAGAGTAAAAGCGTTGCATATGTATAAACTCACCAAACTCATGGCCATTGAATTGATTCCGACTCATAGTGACCCTACTGGGACAGGGTAAAACTTTCCTTGTGGGTGTCCAATACTATAATTCTTTTATAAATTTTTATTTCTAATTTATTTTTTACTATAACTCTTTACAGTTGGAGAAAGCCTCATCTTTCTCCTTGGAATTGGATGGCAGTTTGCAGACATTGTGGTAAGTAGTCCAAGGCATAACCACCATGCCACCAGGTTCATTTATCTAAGTATGAACCCCAACTATTAAATAATTCTCAACCTTTATCTCCTATGACACAAATTACCACCATTATCCCAGAGCAGAGAATTCCTAAGAAACATTTCAGCCAAAATGGTACAATGTGAAGAACCAATCACCACCAAATTATATTGGAAAAAAAATGTGAGTGCTTCAAGACTCAAAAATAGCCTGCTGAACCATCTCAAGTAATACATTAAATCACCTAAAATAACTAATACTAATGGTTCATGGCAAAACAAATGCTGAAAGCACATTTAATGTTTTTCTTGAAAGAGAAAATCCTCAAGTATCTTTTGTTAAGTACAAAAAAAAGGAAACTTCAGAAGAGCAGATATTTGTACCCCTAGTAAACACATGCTTCCAAATTCAAACACATGCACACAGCAAGAATATAGGAATTCTGTGCGACAGCAGCTTCGGTTCTAGAAATGACTTCCTCCTCTCTTCCAACCAAGAAAGCAAATTCAACAACTCAATTCACTGTCATCAAATCCATTTGGATTCATATAAGTGACCACAATTTTGCTTTTATTCATAAAGAGTAAACAATAGATTTTTAAACAAGTTACACATTTCACCATTGATCAATTTTGTACAGAACAGCTACAAACAGGTTTCTAGAAGATACTCAATATAAAATGAACCCAATAAATGTTTGCTAAGTTAACAAAAAGAACTAGTCATTACTGGAATCTAAAAATTATGTATTGAATTAATCGGAATAATCTTGTATTTAGTTTACTTTATAATACTTACTAAAGATACTAATACCCCAATTCTCAAAACAAGAAAATTCCCAAGATAAGTAAGAAAAAGAATGAACTTTTTGCTCTTGGGGAATACAAAGTGCTTTTTCAAAATTAAAATATTTCCACATATTACTAAGAATTTGTTAGGTATATGCTAATCTTATATTCCTAGTTTCCATATAACATAATATTAACTAGGCATAACTAGAATGTAGCACGTTATTTATCTATCAACTCACTTGATCAGGATTCTGCCAGCACAGAACAGGTTTTTCTGACGTATAATTAAGAGATTACTTAAAAAAAAAAGATTAAAAATTCCTCTTTGGAGCTAACCCAAATGAAGGGCTATTGAAATGTGATGCATATATAACATGTTTTTATACAACTATATTTATATAGATATATAAAAGCTTTGTTCTTAAATCTTAAATGATGTGTTTCATAGTAAAAATGTTGGCTATGCTAGTCTTACTTTTTAATCATCTAAAGCAGTGTTCTTGTCTTAGTTTATCATTTATAGTTTATTCACTTTATGCATATTAGTATAAAATGGTATCCCCTAATGATGTTGTAAACACAATTTTTAGAATTAGGAATTTATCTGTTTCAGCCGGAATGGAAATAAAGCACCTTGCTAGCCCATAGAGAGGCAACCTGAAGCCAGTCTTCTCTGCAATAAATAAATAAAGATACACTCTAGGTCAGATAGCAAAAGGCTTGTTTTGCTACTGGTTTCCCTTTGAAAATACTGTTTTAGACCTTGTAAACTATCCTAATGTCTATTACAGGCTGTAAGATCTAAATTTGTGAAAAGCTTTTCCTCCAAGATTGCCTTTGAAAACCCAAGTGTAAATAAAGCAAGTGTCACCGAAGTATAAACGTTGTTTTTGGCAGGTGCCATCGAATCAGCTCCGAACTGTAGTGACCCTACGTACAACAGAATGAAACGTCGATTCGTCCCGCACCATCCTCTCAATTGTTCCTGTGCCTGAAACCACTGATGGAGCAGTCACTTTGTCCATCCATCTCATCTAGGCCTTCCTTTTTTTGCTGCATCTCCACGTTAGCAAACACGAGGTCCTTTCTCCAGGGACTGGCCTTTCCGGACAATTTGTATGTAGGACATCCTTGCTTTCAAGGAACGCTTTAGCCTTATTTCTTCCAATACTGATCAGTTTGTCCTTTTAGCAGTCCATGGTACCTTCAACATTCTTCTCTAGCACAATTCAAAAGCATCTACTCTTCTAAGGCCTTCCTTATTCAAAGTCCAACTCTCACATGCATCTGAGGTAATGGAGAATACTGTGGCTTGGGTCTGGCGCACCTCAGTCCTCAATGTAACATTCTTGCTTTTCAGCACTCTAAAGAAGTCTTGTGCAAGAGATTTACCTAATTCAACAGGTCTCTTGATCTCGACTGCTATTTTTGTGAGTACTGATTATGCATCTAAGCGAGACAAAATCCTGGATAACTTCAACTTTTCTCTATTTATCATGTTGTCTCCTATTAGTCTAGTTGTGAAGATTTTGGTTCTCTTTATGTTAATCCATACTTAAGGCTAGTTGTAATCCATACTGAAGGCTAGAATCCTTGATAATCATCAGCAAGTGCTTTAATTCCTCATTTTCAGCAAGCAAAATTGTGTGTCATCTACAAAATGCACCTTAATAAGCCTTCTCCAGTCCTGATGCTACACTTTTCCGTCTTCATATAATCCAATTTGTATGATTTATTTGCTACTCATACAGGTTTGAACTAATGTGGAGAAAGCATACAACCCTGACACACACCTTCCTGAATTTTTGTTTGTTTGTTTTTATTTTTAGGCATCACTGCCCTGGTGGTGGGAGTAGGAGGTCCAGCCTTTGCTCCTGTGAGCTGGAATTGAACCTCCTTCCCAGTGGGCCGCAGCGCCGCACACAACCACTACACCACCGGGGCTCAGCCCCACCTTCCTGATTTTGAACCATGTACTATTCCCTTGTCTGTTTGTACAACTGCTTTCTGATTCATATATAAGTTCTGAATGAGCACAACGAAGTGTTCTGGAATCAATATTCTTCTCAAGGATATCCACAGTTTGATAAGGCCCACATAGTCTAATGCCTTTGTATAGTCAACGAAACACAAGTAAACATCTTTCTGGTATTCTCAGCTTTGAGCCAAGATCCAGCTGACATCAACAATGATATCCCTTGTTCCATGTCCTCTTCTGAACCCGTAATGTTAATATACAAAATATGGACAATTATCTTTTAACCTTATTTACTATTTGATCATTACTTTTGTTAATAGAAAAATAACTTTGCTCAGTCTACTAACTTTTCTTCAATTACTACAATTAACCAGTAGTCCAAATTGAGTCCACGAATGCTTAAGTGTGTCTGCAATGAGTTGTTATTACTGAGCAGCCAGGTGGCACCACTCATAGATTTACAGGCTGGCTCATGGACTTTCTGTAAACTAATTCTTTATCACATCAGGGCTTTATCGAGAAACAGAATTTGGTTGCCTAATTTTTAACTCAAAAATTATTTTAAAGAGTTTTTCTTTTTTTTTAAGACTTTTTCTTTAATAGTGTATTGATCTGATTTATACTAATTTTTCTCTAAACTGTGAGTTTACATTTTTACTCTAAAAAGAAAAAGATTAAAAAAAACAATAGAGTCAGCTAAGCCCTGGTGGCCTCGTGGTTGTATGTGGGACTGTGGCCCACAGGGTTGACAGTTCAAATCCAGCAGCTGTTATCCAGGAACAAGGCTGGGCTTCCTACTCCTACCAGAGCAGTGATGCCACACACACACACACACAAATTCATATAAAAAACAAGAGAGTTAGTACATTGTTTCCATGATTTAAAAGAAAAGTAAACTACCTCACCTCATCTTTTTCCTTTAAACCAAACAGGAAACAGTACTACATATATTACATGAGGGTCCAAAAACCACAGCTCACTTTCATTCTACTTTTGCTGGTGTTATCCCTCTTTTTAAGAGATCGTATCCCTCTTCTTAAGTCAAAATGAGATTATCACTAATTGACAACAATGTGCAGCATAAAACTTCCTTAAGTATGAAATAAGGTGATTAAGTTTCAAATATAAACACACCAGAATTTTAAAAATGTCTTAATAGTCAAACTTGTGCCACTACACATCCTGCATTAAAAGGGTTCTAAAATGTGAGTAGGATTATCATGAACTATATAAATACAAGTTTTGGTCATGAGTGTTTAAAATACTAAGCATGCTAACATAAATAAAACCTGAAAGCCATCACCTAACCTCCTACTAGTGCATGAAATTACACAAACCTAGCCCCAAACCAAACTCACTGCCATCAAGTCAACTCCAACTCACAGTGACCCAGAAATCTATTATTATTACAGTGAGGTTCTTTAAAGTTGGCTGACATCATCAAATGAATTCTCATGAGTTTTCACTTAATATTTTTAACTATGTAATGATCAGAGTAGCAAAATTAAAAGCTACATTATAACCATCACTTCCATCTAAAAAGATAATTTTGTAGCTAATTTTATTAAGTTAGCTATTTTCCCACTTTTAACTTTCAAAAGGTTCACTACTGTGCCTAATGATAAAGCAACAAATCTATTTCTAAAATAAATCTTCATGCGAACATTTTAACTTTATAGATAACTACAGGAAAAAAGTAGTATCACCAAAGCAAAAAGAATTTATTTAAGAATGCAGCACATATCTTAAGCACAAGCCATAAGTACAATGTTTAATTTTATTGCTTCCTCCAAGTGCAGTTGCTT
Organism: Nesogale talazaci; assembly: GCA_004026705.1. Taxonomy (NCBI): domain Eukaryota; kingdom Metazoa; phylum Chordata; class Mammalia; order Afrosoricida; family Tenrecidae; genus Nesogale; species Nesogale talazaci. Next base: position 28,777 of record PVJH01013656.1, read on the forward strand.
GAAATCCAGGTCACTAGCGCTTTCCAACTTTTGAATAATTGACTATCGGAGTAGTCTAAGTAAACCAAATTCTCTGTACATCACACACACACACACAAATGTTTTTTGTTTGTTGCTTTTTTAACTCAGTGACCAACACAGAAGTCCTTTCTGATTTAAGTATATATTTTTTATTTTCTTCTAGCATTTTTGATCTGCCTTCTTTTTCAAACATTTAGAATCACTCCATTCAAGTTATCTTTTTTGGAGGCATAATAGGGTATGGGTTGGGCTGCTGACAGCAAGGCCAATGGTTTGAAATTAGCAGCCATTCTGCGGAAGAAAGAGGCGGCTTTGAATTCCTGTAAAGTTAGTCCCAGAAATTCACCACTCAGTTCTGCTCTGTTCTTGGGTTCCCTATGAGTCAGAATCAAGTCCAGGGCAGGGAGTGTGAGTTTCTGAGATAATATGAGAACGAAAACATGGCTCGTCAACAGTGCCAGCAATAATTAGCAGCCTTTCCCCATTGATCTATTAATATATGTATACTCGTCCCTCTTATTTGCTAAGTTAACTTAGGAAAATTACTTTTTCAGCTTTGATTTCCTAATCCATAAATCGGGGCTCACAACTGCTAATTTGCATACAGTACTATTCTACATCTACACTCGCAGCCTACAAATATACAGAGGTTTCGGGACTCTTGCTTCACTGTCTATTCCTTTAAATTACTGTACCTGTTTGGTTTTTTTCTGGTCAGGGTGGAGCAGTTTATTGCAGAGGCACTCCTCCCTGCCACCAAGCCTGACAAATGACTCGGGAAGCACTGTTTCCGTCTCCAAACCCTGCTTTGGTGGTTGATGTTGTTTTTTGGTAGAGCTTTCTTTTACTAAATTTCTTGGCTTCCATGTCATTTTTCAGATTACTTTATATTCTATAATACCACACTGAAATTCTATTACATTTATGCACCAACGGAAAATTGGTATAATTTGCAATAATCACCCAGAATGTATATTGTCTCATTTCATTTATACCATTTTTAAATCCTTCATTAAAATTCAGGTTAATTCTCCAAAACGTTACATTTATTCCTGGATATGACCTTCTTAGAAATGTACTCGTGCGGCCACCTCTTGCCATGGTTTCCAGGGAGCAAGCAGTTGGCCAATAACCAAAAAGCAGGTGGTTCAAACCCACCTGCCACTCCTTGGGATAAAGATACCTTAGTCTGCTTATGTGGAGATTGACTGCCTCTGAAACAACACAGAGGAGTCCTGCAGGGACAAAGACTTTATCTTGGAATTCCAGAAGGACAGTGCTCCCTGTACGAGAGGGTCACTGTGAGTTGGAAATGACTGGGTGACAAAGAGTTACTGTATCCTGTTGGGCAGCCAGGAATTGGAATATACTCCATGGCAGTGTAATTAAAAATATACAGATAGACCTCGATTTTAAGTGCACATGCACTTTCACCCAGTAATTACCCAGCATGTGGTATAATTATTCACATAAGTCTAGAAATATGAAAATGAGTCCTTACTACAATAACAAAATACAAGAAATAGCTCAAATATCCACCAAGAAGGCAATTGATTATCAAAAATGAAGTATATTCATGGAAGGGACATTAAAAGCAAATTACCAAAATTACTTCATAAAAAACTAGGATGAGCTTGATTTTTTTGTGTGTGCATGTATGTGGGCATCACTGCCTCTGGTGGTCGTGGGCGCTACCCAGCCGGTGCTGGATTTGAACCACCAAGCTTGCAGGCTGCAGTTCCACACTCAACCACTTATGCCACCGGGGCTCAGCCCGAGTTTGATTTTTTAAAGTAGCAAATTTAAGTACTGAGAATAGACCCTCGCTTTTAGTAATCACTTTAGTCACCTTAAAAAATTAAATATGACTTAGCAAAACAATCCTCCCCCCCTTCAATTTAGTATTTATGTCCACTTACTGCTATCAAGCTGATTTGGACTCACAGCAACTTTTGAGGACAGGGTAGAAGTGCCCTGTGGGTTTCCAAGACTGTAATTCTTTAGAGCAGAAACCTGGCCTTTCTCTTTCAGAGGGTATGGTGATCTCAAATTGCTGGTGGCTCGCAGCAGAAAACTTAACCACTGTGCAAGAAAGACTCCCTGTCTTAAGTCTATGAGAACTTAATTTCTGTGAAAAAATTCTATTATCTTTTAATGCCATTTCAAGGGAGCCCAATCACAGTCACTTAAAAAATAAACTTTAAACTTTTATTTCACTTGTATGAAAATTTAAGAATGCATGACATTGTAACATAGTATTTGACTGTTGCTGCTTTTCACTGTCATGAAATTTGAAACTATAATTCAGCGTGTTAATTACTCCAAAATCATCTTGCTACAGGAAAAGTTCTTCTGAATACTTTATATATATATATATGTGTGTGTGTGTGTGTGTGTATATGTGTGTGTGTTGACTTACATGTCAAATACCAAAGAACATACTTCCGGAACAAAGTGTTACTATGTATAATATTGAAACAAAGTTTTTAATTAGGAAAAGCAGCCACAGGAAAAAAATGTGTACTTATTTAAAAGTTCAAAATAACATTTTCCTTTTATAATTTTTTACTTCAAGATTGTTCAAGAGTATAAAATATTTTTTTGATTAAACAAAGTATATCATATCCCTTAAAAGAAACTTTTCATAAAGATTGTAGCCATTGTTGGCCAGTCAGAAGTACTGCTAGGATTTAGAAACTTCAGGACCATTTTATACCTGCTCCCAGATATTATTAATATATGTTTCAAACAGAAAACCAAAGAGAGAAAGCTGCAACTTGCCAGCACCGCAATACTACTTAAATAACAAACGGATTTGGATTCTCTTGTAATTCATGATAAATAAAACTGACTTAGAGGTTGGATCTTTGGTAATGTACAAATCGGTGTCAAATAACTGAAAAGGGGATAGGTCAAGAACATGGTAAGATCTGTAAAATTCCAATAAAGTGAACAATAAATGAATTTTTTAAAAAGAACACGGCAAAGCTGTACACGTTTCACTTTTTTTTTGTGCTGAACGCCCAAGGACTTGTGTAGATTTTCATCCCGAGTTCCTTTTATGGCCCACTTGGTGAATTTCTTATGACTGTTAAAAGTGTCCCCCCGAGTCCCTCATCGCAGTGCAGGAAGCTAGACTCCTCGCTGCGCCGTAAGCGACCAAGTTGGATGTCTCCGTGCTCATCGCCCGCCCGCACATACCGCAGGGAGTGACATCAGATCGAAACTGCATAGTTTCAACGAGGACCAACCACTCCCCCAAAGAAAGCGGATACCGGCGTGCGGGAGGCGGCCCCGTCCATCCGCCCGCCCGGCCACCCGCCGCCCGCCGCGGCCACCGGCCGCCCACGTCGGGCACCGGGTCCCCGAGCGGGACCTGTTGCGCGTCCGACCCGGCGGGCGCCCGGCGACCGGGGATGCACCTGCCCGGGCGGGAGGCGGCCGCCGCGCCCCCGGCTCCGGCGCGGCCCCTCCCCCACTCCGGCCTGCGCCAGGGCTCCGCGCTCGGACGCCGGCCCGGCCTGGCCGTCGGGCGCCCGGCCTTTCCCTCGCCCCCCCCACCCCCCTCCCCCGGGCGCCCGGGTCGCCACCAGCGGCGAGTAGGGCGGGGGGCATGCCTCCGCGCCAGCCGCGGCGGCGGCGCTGGCTCCCTACTCGGGGCCGGCAGGCGCCAAGACGCTCACCTTGGCGGCCGCGACTCTGGCGGACATCTTGTCTCTCCCCCGCGCCGTGCGAGTTTCCTCGGACCCGAAACTGCGTCCAGTCAGCGCGCCAGCTCAAGCCAGAGCCCAAATAAACATCTCTCCCCGGCGGGCAGGGGCCGGGGGCGGGCGCTGCCGGAGAAGCCCGGCCCACAGGGAGGGGATTCAACTCGGACAAAAGTCCGGAAAGCGCCTGCCCGGCCCCCCTGCCCCACCCAGCTCGCCTCGGTGGGGTACGCCCGGCGAGTCCCCCACCCCCACCCGGTGCGCGGGCCGGCTCCGCCTCCCGCAGCTCCCGCAGCTCCCGCAGCCGGGGCCACGTCGGGCCTGGGCTCCCGCCCGGCAGCGCCGGATCCTGCGGTCCTCCTCGGCCGGCGGGCGCCCGGCCACTGCTCGGAAGCGGCTTTCCGCGCCGAACTTCCCAGGAATGCGAAGCGGCGAGGAGACGCGGCGTCGGCGAGCCGAGCTGGCGCCGGGAGCTCCCGGCGGCCACGCAAACCTGTCGGTCCGGCCCACTGAGCATGCCCGGTCGGGCGGGGGCGGGGCAAAGAGGGGTGGGCGGCGGGGCCCCGCTTCCATGGAGCTCCAACCCCTACTCGCGGAAGGAAGAGCTCGGTTCCCCGAGTAACTTGCTTGCCGAATTCCGTGGACGAGCAAGTCTCGGTGGTTTTCGATGTAGGAGGTGTATTTTTAATCCGTGCTCCGGCAGAAATAGTCCCGAGGAAAAAGTTCCTCCAGACCCAAGCTGTTTCTCGTGGTAGAAAGTCCACTTTTCAAGGAGCCACGCCTGATCGTTTCCACTAGGAACTGGCTGGAGAGGCTGACAGTTTTCTCCTTAACTTGCCAAGTGTCAGTGACCACACCTCTAAACGACGTTGCGCCGCCGAAAGCAGAAGGCTTTTTGTAAGGCACATACTGATTTCTCCTTGGAGGAGGTGGCCCCCCAGAAACACCCAGAACTGAAATACTGAGGCCCACCAACATCTATCCAGCCCCAAGGGGACAGCCAGTCTCCACGGCCCCACCCCACCCCCATAGGTAGATTTATTTGGTTTTAGAATAAAAACAATGTAAACCTCAGTTCTCTTAAATAATTTTAAATTAAAAGCATGCAAGTAAAAGGGTGAATATGCGTCTACATGCAGTACTGTTTAAGAATGTAGGTAAGAATTTACTCCACCCCCAAAATATTGGCAGAAATGATACAAATTTAGCAAGAGCAACTTCTGCTGACAGTTGAGCCGGTTCATTGACACTAGTTGAGCTAATAACTGTATTGATCCTTTTTAGCTTAAATTTTAAAAAGGAATTAAAGATGTACATATTCACCAATTCCAAAGTGTCAGATACGAATAATGAGTAAATGTTTTGAGTAAAACTATCTGAATTTGCCCCACTAGGGCAGTGGTTCTCAACTTTTAATGCTTACGTATGAATGTGGTCATAGCACTCCTCGAATGTCTAGATCAGTGGTTCTCAACTTGCGGGTCAAGACCCCTTTGGGGGGGGTCAAGCGACCTTTCCACAGGGGTCACTTGATTCATAACAATCACAAAATTGCAGTGATGAGGTGACACCAGAAGTAATCTTATGGTTGGGGGCATCACCACAAGAGGAACACTGAAAGGGTCACGGCATTGGCAAGCTCAAGAACCACTGATTTAGATAAAAAAACACAGGCAGATTGAAAATTCGCATTAAGAATGAAAAATTTAGCCAAGAATCTCTTTGGTCTGAACCAAACCAAAAAACAAAACTCTTCCTAACACCAAGGCATTTCAATCTCGCAGCAAGCTTATAAAGCAGGGTCGAACCAGACCCTGAGGGTTCCAACATTGTAAGTCTTTAAATGGGAGTGCGCAGCCTCGTCTCTTTCCCAGGAGTGACTGATGGTTCCAACTGCTGTCCTTGCTGACCCCTGGGGGCGGGGGGGGGGGGGGGGGGGGGGAAGAGTGGGGGTTAACCACTGCTAGATGTATCATATTGTTATCTGATGCAGACTACAGAGGAAACAAAAACCGCAACCCTTACAAAACCACTTCCTGTGGGATTACTGGTGTCAGTGGCTAATAGAAAAATGTTATGTGTGTAAAATCTTTATAAATCTTACAGAGCTTTATTAAAATGGCCTCAAAAGAACAACTATATCTGCACCTATATTTTATATATGTATATTTATTCCATTACAAATATATTCTTAGAAAGGTGGATATTGATGTTGCTTTCAATATGAGCTAAAGATTTACATATGAAACATAAGTAACATAACACTTAAGAGCATTAAGACAATTATCTTTTTTTTCTTTCCATCAGAGCATGACAATTGTAATGTAACATAAGAGAATGCATATAAAATACTTCGTATCAAAGCTTTGTAACAGAAAAGTAACCCCAATCTTTAAGATTCCATAAACTGTTTTAGAATTTTTCTATGTCAATAAAGTCATATTGCAGTGTTGACTGAAGAACATAATGAAAAGCTCATAAAGTCTTCTAGATTTCACAGACAAGTATAATTTCAAAAAATGCATTTTAAGGGCATACTGTAGGATTACTTTTACTTTATTTTGTTAAAAAAACAACATAATTATTACTAGCATTTTCCATTAAAAAACAAAACCCATAAACACTAAATTAAATTTTTTAAATAAGTTCTGAACAACAATGTTTCCCAAGAACTTCTTTCTCAGATTGGTCTAAAGTGGAGCTTTCTCCTTTTAGAGTCTTAAATGTCAGTCCCTGGATGTTGCAAATGTTTAACACATTAAAGACTGGATATTTTAAAATCAAGAAGTTAAAAATCAATCAACTGGGCTGAGCCCTGGTGGCGTAGTGGTTGTGCGCGGCACTGCAGCCCACTAGGTTGGAGGTTCAAATGCAGCAGCAATGCTGGGCCTCCTACTCTCACCACCAGAGGGCAGTAATGCCCCCCCCCAAAAAAAAGAAAAAAATCAAGCAACCAAATCAATGTGAAGGGGTGGGGAAGTAGTGGAGATCCAAAACCCATCTGCAAGTTAACACATTAAAGACCAGATGAATTTGGGATCCGTCAGCAATGTGTTAATATACTTGACTACGACCCAAAAGGTTAGTGGTTCCCGTCCCTCCAAGAGGTGGCTTGGAGGAAAGGCCCAGTGATCTACTTCTGAAAAATCAGCCTCTGGAATTCTATAGAGTACAGTTCTAATATGACACACTCGATGTTATCATGAATCATTATCAACTAGAAGCCATTTGGTTTTAGTAACCCCCTCCAAAGATCGCTTTATATAGCATCTCCCTGCTCAGCCCAAGCCAACCAAGCATTTCTTCTCACAATCCAGTACAAAAAGTAGAGCTTAATAAATGGGAACTTTCTAACCTTCCTGTTGACACCTTGACAACTCCACCCTGAGCATGTTTTTCTTCATCTCTATTCCTCCCCTGGGTTCCTGAGTGGAAGAAAAAGTTTGTACTCAAAATACAAACGTCAATGATGTCTCTTGCAAGCTCTTGAGAAATGCAACTCTGTTGAAGAAATGCCCCACAGTCTGCATCTGTGATCACAGAAAGATAGTGGGGTGAGCAATCCTACTTTAACAGGTAGGAGGTCCAGGGATCTAGATCAGCTAGATTCAATGGATATTATTCTTGACCCCCCAGACCATGAATCCCAGTCCTCACTTTAGCTAAAAGATTTCATCTTAAGTGCTTTCCACCTAAAAAAAAATTGGTCCCCTGCGTGAGTATGTGGCATTGTATGGTACAAAGATAAGTGGTAAATTTCACGTAAAAATTTCTAAGTTTTCATTTTTCTTTACTTAGAACAATATTAAATAGCAAATTAAAAAAAGAACTCAAGTCTGAGCCCCGGTGGCATAAGTGGTTGAGTACAGAACTGCAACCCGCAGGCGTGGTGGCTCTCAGGAGCAGCGCTGGGTAGCGCCCACAGTCACCAGAGGCAGTGATGCCCACAAAAACAAAACAAAACAAAAACTCAAGATAGAAAGGGTGGAGAGATGGGTATAAGTGTAAATGTATCGTTATATACCTATCATATATATATATATACCTATAGGTATGTCATTATATACCTATAATGATACATTCCAATTTTTTCCCCTTTGTTTTAAAAACTACTTACTGGGGCTCTTATAGCGCTTATAATATTCCACATTTTAAATGACTCTAGCACAAAGCACTTAGATTGCAATGTTCTTAGAATGTATTCTGGGGGAGAAAAGATTGTATTCTGGAAAAGGATCTTTAAAGAAATCTTAAATCTCAATCAGAAGTTTGTAGTATCAGTAACATTACTTTGAAACTTTTGTGCGCATATAATAAATATATAGCATATTTTACTAGTGTGTAAAATAGTGTGGTAGTTATATAATCTTTTCTCAATTTGAGAGGATTACAAGTAAAGGGTTGGAGTCTAGCCTGTCAATCATTGTATAGCCAATGAAGTTTCTGTGTGGGCATGGCCTTCCCCTGAGCATCCTGGGAATTGCTGTATTTCCTCCTTGGAGGTGGGATACTCTCTCTCTGCTCACTCCCTACCAGACATTTCTGAGGAGAAGCCACATGAAGCTTCTCTGATGCAGTCAGAACTCTGGGAGCTTGAGGAACCACATGCTTACAATACCACTGGATCCACAAGACTTCCCACCCAATGGCCTGTGATCTTCCTGCTTTCGGCATCATTGTATATATTTTGTAAGTCTAAAGAGGACTTTATAGATTGGTATAATATTGGACTTATGGACTTGCTCTGGACTGGGTTGGAATGTTATTTCAATGTTCGATTGCTCTTGTATATAAAGCTCTTTCCTACCCAAGTATGTGTCTCCCTGAACTTGTTTCTCTAGTCTATCTTGACTAACCCAACTAGTAAATTATTCATTGTTTATATACCTGTGTATTAACTAAAATAGTATGTGTAATATGTGTGTATTCATTTTCTTGGAGAGAAAAAAACTTTAAAACAGAAACTTTAATGGGTATATCCTTCACATATACTAATACAGATTAATGTATAGTATATAGGCTAGTTGATGGAAGTCCTTGTGGTGTAATGATAAGGCGTTGGTCTGTGATCCTCTTGGTGGGTTGTTAAAAGCCACCAACAATTCCACGGGACTGGGCTTCCTAGTGCCGTAAGTAGTTTCAGTCTCAGAAACCCACAGGGAGTCACTATGAGTCAGTGTTAACTCAATGGCAGTGAGTTTGAATATGTCAGTATATAATTGTGTGTGTGTGTGTGAGTGTAAATGAAGGACCCCCGGTGGCACAATGGATTAAGTGTTGGGTTGCTAACCACAGAACTTGTGTTCAAACCTACCAGCTGAGGTTGTCTGATCTGTACATATTTACAGCCTCAGTTCTCATCTATCCATAGGGCCATTATGAATCTGAATTGACTTTATAACGTGAGTTAATATATGCATTACACTAATATATAATACTTAAATTATCACATTACATAATAGTTTTAAAGTTACAGATCTATATATGAAGTTACAGATATATATATTACAGTTATAAATTATGTATATAAATTACAGATATATATATACATACCAACTTGTGAGAGTTAGGCATATGCATGGCAGAATCTGCTTTGCACAGTAAAGCAGTTGTAACACGGTTAGGAAGGAGTACAGCCTTATCTCTTGGTCACTGCCCAACACATTTGAAATCAAGTTTTCTTAGAGGTGTGTCTAATTCCTATGTAATCAGACTCTGAGTGTACTGGTCTTTTCTTGCTATCCTGAATCCTGAATGTTTCATTGACCTCCGCTTCTTAGACTTGAGGCAATAGCCTGAAACATTGGCTGCCGATCCAGAAAGTTATAAACAACCTGCCACAGAGCTTGAGAACCTGGGATTCACTCAATTCTGCAGCTCCATGACTGACCTGCAGACCTTGGATTCATCAGTCTCTGCCTCCAACAGCCTGTGGCCTTCCTGCTTCAGGTTCACCTTCCATCTTTTAGTTCATTAGCTCCAGTAGCTATACAAGTTAAGCAAAGCATCCAGCTTAACATCTGATCCACAAACTTAAACTGGTCTGCACTTACCCACCTGTACCACTACGTGGGCCACTTTCTTGATATAAATTTCTGTCTTCATTTACACACTTAAGTGTCACTCCTTTTGCTTTTCTAGAGAATCCAGCCTAACACATTTAGTATCAGGACTGTTCTAGAAAAACAAAATCCGAAGAGTGAGTTTTCTCTTGGTTCTCGAGTCTGATTTGTTCTCATGCCACTGGTAACACTGTGGATCAGTCAGCCATGGTTATTTACTAAGGTATTATTAATCCATGGTGTGAGATGGTATTGGTTATACACAAAAGATTACCACCTGGGGATCAAATGTTGGTAAGTCTCAGGTATTTGATATTTTTGAAAAATGTTGTAAAGGGAAGCTGGTTAGACAATAATACTTATAATAAAGTAGTAAGGGAAAGAGATGAGTTTAGAGCTTTGGAGGCACTGCTCAAACCTCTAATAAAAGACCTTAGGAACAGCATATATTGCTGAAAATTAAACCCAGAGTCTTATCATCAAAGTGACTGAATTACAATGCCAGCTGAATTCTTGTTTGATGGGTAAAGTGATGGCATTGGTTGAGAAGAAACATGACCCTGAAACTTGCTGTGGGGAATATATGGGCAGATAATCAAGAAGTTGGGGATATTCAGTCTCTAAATCAGTGGTCCTCAACCTGTGGGTTGTGACCCTTTGAATGACCCTTAGGGTCACCTAAGACCATCAGAAAATACATACATATTTCACAATATATAATTACATACTGTTCTGTGAATAATCACTATTCTTTCTTTATGTTTAATTTTGTTCAATTTGTAATCATGAAAATACATCCTGCATGCAGATATTTATAATATGATTCATGACTAGCAAAATTACAGTTATGAAGTAGTAATGAAAGTAATTTTATGGTTGGGGGTCACCACAAAATGAGTAACTGAATTAAAGGGTCACCGCATTAGGAAGGTTGAGAACCTGTGCTCTAATCCTACTGAGTCATCTCAGCCAACAGTAGCACTCATTCCATCTAAAGAGATGCATCTACTATCAACGAAGCCATTATCCCTTTCGCCCACATTTGAATGTGCTATGTGGCATGCCAGGCTGTATTTGGATCATTGGCTGAGACAAATGCTTTGCAAGATGCTACTAAGAGTTCAGAAAGCACCCTAATCACTCAATATTGCTTCTAGACTTCTCAGAATCCTGCGTAGAATTCCCTGGTGAAGTCATATGGCCTTGAACTTTTATTTTTTTGGAGGTTTTTTTAATGATCTGATCTATTTCTTCTTTTGCTATGGATCTCGTAAGATTTTCAACAGATGTGTTCAGAAAATTGCATTTTAAGAAAATTGTCCATTTCATCTAGGTTTTAAAATGTATTGAGTAGTCTTTAGTAGTAATGTGTTATTATTTTATTTCATTTAGATCTGTTGTGATTTCATTTGTTTCATCTTACATTATGGATATCTATCTATCTATCTATATCTTCCCTTTCTTTCCCTTTGTTATATTTGTCAGTTGTTTATCAATTTATTAATCCTTTCAAAGACCTAAGTCTCTTGATTTTTTTTTACTATTGGTTTTCTATTTTTAGGCTTATTTATTTCTGCTTTAATATTTATGAGTTGTTTCCTCCTATGGATTTAAGATTTATTTTTAGCTTTTGTTCTACTTGTTGAAAGTGCTAGGTTAAGGGATCGATTTTGGTTCTGCCTTCCTCTTTCATTTGTGTGTTTTTTGCACTAGATTGAATGCCTGGTGAATACTGTTTGCTGTATCCCACAGATGAGTACGTTGTGCTTTCATAATCATTTGTTTCAAAGACTTTAAGCTTTTTTATTCCTTAGTTCATCCATCATCCAGAAGTTTTTAAGTACTGTTCTTTTTATATTCCATACATTTGATGCTTTTACTCTTGTTTTTCTTTTCATTGATTTCTAGTATTATAGCATGTGGCCTGAGAAAATGAATTGTAAAATTTCAATATTTTAAAATTTATTAAGGTTTACTCTGTTCTAGCATATAGGCTATTCTAGTGGCTATTCCATATGCACTAGAAAGAAAGTATACTTTTTGTTTGGGGGTGCAGTGCTTTCTAAAGAGATCAAGTTGGTTAAATGAATTGTTTAGTTGCTCTGTGTTTTTACTGAGTTTTTGTTCCTGATGATCTGTCCTTTTTCTAGAGTGGTGCACTGAAGTCGCCTATTATAGTTGTATATTTTTCTCTTCAGTTGTATAGGATTTTTTTTTAGTTGTATAGGATTTTGAGGAACATATTTTGGTGGCCTTTTGTTGGGTGCATATATTTTCATTATTGTTAATTTTCTTGTTCTATTGTCCCTTTAAAAACAATGTAATGCTGCTCTTTGTCTCTCAAGATGGAATTTGCTTGAAGCGGGTTTGTATATTATTCCCTATTCTTTATTTTGTTTAGACCCTTTTTTGTCTTTGAGTCTAAGGTGTGTCTCTTGTAAGCATATTGAGGAGTCTTGTTTTCTTATTTAGTCTGCCATTCTTTTTCTCTTGTTTGGTCCATTTTTCCCATTTCCATTTCCATTAGTCATTATTGATATGTGTGGGTTTGTTGCTGTCATTTTGATGTTAATGGTTGTGTGTGGTTTTATTGGTTTCCTTGTTCTTTCAGTTTCTGTGCTGTTTCCAATACTGTTTTAAGTGTGATGTTTTTTGAGCCATGTTTTCTTGTATGTTGATTTGTCTTGTTTGTCTGCTATTGTTGATTTTCAGTCCAAAGTGTTCCCTTTAGAATGTTTTGTAGTGGTGCTTTTGTTTTCACAAGCTCCTTTAATCTCTCACTGTCTGGAAATACTCTTAGTTCTCCTTCACATTTGAGGGATAGTTTGCGGAATATAAGATTGCTGGTTGACAAGGTTTTTTCTTAAATGTTAGTCCATTGGCTTCTTATATGCATATTTCTGCAGAAAAATATGAGTCTGTTCTTATTAGTTTTCCTTTGTAGATGAGTTTTCTTTCTTTCATTACCTAGCTACTCTCAGAGTTATATCAATATCTTTGCTATTGAATAGATTGGCTAAAGTATGTCATCATATTTTTCTTGTGAGGAGAGTGGAGTTTATTGTGTTTCGCGTTCTGTTAGCTTACTGGGTACTTATTTTATCCTTTTTTATCTTCCTCTTTATAATGTCTCACATAATTATTTTCATTTCTTTCCTCCTTTTTTATTTTTTTTTTGGCATCACTGCCTCTGGTGGTCATGGGTGCTACCCAGTGCTGCTCCTGAGAGCCGCTGCTGGATTTGAACCGCCAAGCCCGCGGGTCACAGTCCCGCACTCAACCACTTACGCCACCAGGGCTCAGTCCTAGCCTGGATTTTATGTACAAGAAAACATATCAAAACTCACACACAAAAAAACTGACAATAATAAAGTATACCAGAGAAAAACCTCAATAAAAAAAATAAAGTTAAATGACCACCAGAGGCGGTGAAGACCACAAAAAAAAAAAAAAGTTAAAACTATTTTAAAATAGAACAACTTGAACACGAGTCAAAAGAGACATCAAATGATAAGCTGCTATATTTTAACCGAGCGACTCCTGCCATCCTTAACTTTCTAATGCATTCTGCATGATAGCAAGGCTATTAACATCTCTGGTCTATGGTCAGAGGGCATTCGTGGGAGGCATAATCCATGTATATTTCCCTTTCACTTTTTAAAAATTGATACAATTTTTACATGAGCTAAAGAGATCAGATAACATATCACATGTTTAACTAACTATAACTACCATAATCAACTTTACAATGCTCTCTGACTGATAACAAGGTTAGTTACATCCCTCAAATATGATCAGAAGGGAATCATTGGAGGTTTGAATTATGCATGGACCCTGAAAACGGATTTTGGGCTTCCACTATTGTCCATAATATTCTGCAAGCTAGTGTTCTCAATTTAAGCTAGGATACAATTCTCTCCACTGGATTTGGATTATATTATTTATAATCCTTGGATCACACAGGTTGATGAGCTTCTTCCATGAGGATTTAGTTGATGTCTCACTTATATGGCAGCTTGTCTGAGGAAAAATTTTTAAGATCCCAGATGCGATTCTTCGTAATAGCCGGGTATCATATGGTTTCCTCACTATCATTTGCTACAGCACCCATATCTTCAGCGATCTTTTCATCAGGATGAACTTAAGAAAGGTCATTTCAGAATTGTTCTCAGATTAGGGTTAAAATTAAGTATTATCCCCAAATTCATTCACCTAACTATGGCTTATAGATCTTTTTGGTTCACTTTAGAGACATCATTATCAATTTTATAATAGCAGACATTTTAAATCATCCCAACTGGAGTACAGGTAATTAATTCTGTTAATAATGCCATTATTTTAGTCACTGGTATAGAATTTAAAACTTTGCTGAAAAAGGGAAATTAAAAAAAGAATGAAAGAGGAAAAAGGAAATTACACAAGTAGAGGCTGGCATTTCAGACTCCAATACATGAATTGTTGACTTGTACAGAATAAAGTCTTAAGGGACTGAACACTCTTAATACAAAAAATATTATTATGAAAATATATATATATTATTATGCATGTTAGCATATGCTAATAATTCCGATATATTATCATTACAATATATCTTACTGGTGGCCCAATAGTTACTTACACAGCTGCCATCTCAAAAACTGGCAGTTCACACTTACCTAGTGGTAATGCAGAAGTTTGACCCCTTGATCTTTTTCTGTGAAGAGTACAAACTAGAGAATCCTATATCGTTACCCTGGAATCACGAGTTGCAAAATTTACTTTATGGAATCTAACAACACAGCTATGTTTTTAGGAACCAAGACTTTCAGTTTAGGATAAAAGAAAAATAAGTGTAAAATAAGAGAAATCAAGTAAAAGTATGACAATCTTAATTTGAGATAAAGTCAGTATAGCTATCAAGCAATATCTATTTATTTATATGCTATTTATTAAGCTTGAAAAGGTGGAGAAATAATAAAAATTCAACAGTAATGAGCACATCTCATGCCTATACTGTAAACTCAAATTGAATAATTGGATACTGGTGTAGAATAAGACATATATGACATAATCCAGAAATAATATTTTCCATGAAGCAAGATAGCCCTCTAAAAATAATGAGTCAAAATTTCAAGAAACCAATAACAGGTAATTTCTCATTGGCTGATGAAGTAATTTCAGCCTCAATAAAAAATGTACTTGATGGAAACATACTGAACATCCAAAACACCATCAATTTATAGCTTTATAAAAACACTAAAAGGAGAATGCAGAAAGACCCATGACAAATGGCTAAGTGAACAGTCCTGGATGCCATGAAGGTATTTGTAACATTTACTAAATAATAGTTTACTTATTCATAATAATATAAAGTATTGCCACTAATTCATGATTCTTGTGCTTTCAATATATTCTTATAAAATCCAAAATTATAATTTATCTTTAAAACTATAAAGGAAGAGATTGTATAAATTGGCATGTGAGTAGTAGGATCTACCCAGGACATTCTCCAGCGCTGAGAGCACTTCAAGGAGGCATGGTAGTTGAGCATTTTACCTTTTCAAAATAATCACTTCCACCGTCTAGAACAGGATAGAGAAGCTGATGTGGGGACAGAAAAAGGGAAAGACAGAAAAAGAGAGAAAAGATGGCACCTCTACCCCCATATACTATCATTGGCAAAATACTACACTTGTGAAAGAAAACTTTAATATAGTTAAATACTTCTCTGCAATGTGAACTATTTATTTGAAAAAAATTTTAAATTAATTTGATACTTTGATTTTTTTATTAAAAGCTACTTAAGTTTATTAGAATTACTGCTCACATGCCAATTTATACACCCTCTTCAATTATAGTTTTAAAGATAAATTATAATTTGGGGTCTTAGAAGTACATATTGAAAGCACAGAAAACATGAATTAGTGGCAATATTTTATACTATTATGAATAAGTAAACTATTATTTATTAAATGTTACAAATACCTTCATGGACTATGGAAATCATATGAATGAACGTTATTTGAATAATGATCAACAGAGGTAATTAAATGTGATATTTGGGAAGCATGGGCCAAGGAAACAAAGAAATATCTGTAGCAGCATCATCACTTGAAAATTAAGCTTGAAGGGGATTAAGGAAAAGTTTCTGCTGAGGTTCAGTTTGAGCATAAACCAAGGCACTAAATCATCCTTTTCTTTCGGGAGCTGTCTTTGTTTTCCTGCTGTCGATCTACCTTCTTATTTTGAAAGAACCTCTTAAATTCATTTTCTCTCCACTCAATACTAAACTAATGTTCTCTTTGGTTAATGTTCACCGATGGTGAAAGAAGTAGAGAAATGTCATGGAAATATTCTGGAAAAGATCTTGTAGAAGTACATCATCCTCATTATCGCAAGGGGGAAGAGAAGAGTCAAAGAATGTGCTGGGATCAATTCTAAGACCGTCCTAGCTCTAACTTTCAGTGATCCAAATAGCCCAAAGCTGAAGATCTTTTTCTTTCTCAATACTGTGAGGCTGTAGTGGGGTGTGCTTAATGAGTCACGTAAGTTTTGGAATGATATGTATTATAGAACTATAAACTTTGTTTCCATGTAAGGCTCTGATTTTAGCTGTTTGATTTTGAATGGAATTAATATTTCCATGAGGACATAGTATATGAAATTTAAAAGTTTTATAAAAGCTTAGACCAATCTAAAAAACACTTTAAAACCAACTAAATTTAGGGATATATGTGTGAGTGCAGAAGGCAAAATATATGACTGGGTCTTCGTAAATATAAGACACTTTTGTGCATCAGAAGACTGGTAAAAAAAGTAAAAAGAGAATCCTCAAACTGGGAAAGTAATGACAATGGCACATCTGACAAAGACTTAATCTCTAAACTCTATTTAAAAAACTTCAACACTTCAACAATAGATGAACCCAATAAAAAATGGTCAGAGTACATGAACAGACAATTCACCAAAGAAGACATTCAGAATGGCAAAAAATATGAAACATTTAACATCATTAAACATTATAAAGACTTGAATCAAAGCAACAATGTTATAGCACCTCACATCAATATTTATAGCAAAGTGAAACAACAACAACAACAACCAGAAAATAACAAATGCTGGACGGAGTGCAAAGAACCCTCATATACTTCTAGTGGAACTGTAAAATAGTACAACTTGGCTGAGCCCTGGTGGCTTAGTGGTAGTTTATGGGACTGCGGCCCACAGGGTTGACAGTTCAAATCCAGCAGCAAGGCTGGGCTTGCTACTCCCACCAGGGCAGTGATGCCACACACACAAAAATAGTACAACTCTACAGGGGAAACTAGTGTGGCACACCTTCAAAACAATGGGAATAGAAATTCCATATTCCTTTAGTGGGTATATATACTAAAGAAATAGAACCTGTATCATGAACGGATAACATGCACAGCCATGTTCATTGCAGCACTATTCACCACAGCAAGAACATGGAACAATTTAAATGTCTGGGTAAATAAACTGTGGTACATACACATAATGGAATAATACACAACAGTAAAGGGTAACAATGAATCTATGAAATACCTTATGACTTGGATGAACCTGGAAGATATGTTGAGTGAAATTAGTCAATTACAAAAAGACAGACATTGTATTTTTTAACCCGTGTCATTGAAAAAAAACAACAAGAAAATGTTTTCACACTTAAACAAGCTTGATGGTTATGAGGGGTGGAGGGAAAAGCATGGGGGAAGTCACATGCTAGAGGATAGATTAGCTGTTAACGCGGGTAAAGGGGAAACCAATATCCAAGAAGGAGATGGGCAAAAAAAAATATGACAGAAACAGGACAAGATATGAGAAGGTTGAAGAGTTGTTAAATGTAAAACTGAGTACAAACCCTCGCCTAATTCACAATAAAGAAGTTTAAAAAAATCTTAGCCACCCTCTGTCAACCAAAAAAGAATGTGTACAAGGGAGTGTGTGTTTTGAAAGGGTGTGGTTTCCTGTCTCTGGATTGTTTGGAAATATTTTGACAAAGCTGAATTCATTTCTCTGATATCCTGGACACAGTAAGAAAATGTGCTAAAAATAGCATAAAATATGGTATTACTATACCCAGAATCAGTTTAAGTCAACTAAGAAATGCAATAATAACTCAAAAGATTTCATATCTGTATTCTCTAATACATCTTATGCCAGAAACGAATTTATTCTAAATTTCTTTTTTCCAGGGCAATTGTTTTTCAACCTTCATATCTCCTATCTCCCACTGCTTTCTTAGATATGATATGTTCAAATTATTCAATAAAATATTTATATTATGATACTAAAAACAGAATGATCTCTTAGTGGGAAAACAAAATCACAACTACATGGATTACTATATCAACAGAAAGTAGAGGTGGATCAGGAATTCAGTTCTGACTTGGCTCACTTTTGCTTCTCACTGTATCTAACCAAAGTTAGACATGGGACAATCAACTTTTATATAGGTCATTGGAACAGGGATGATTCTCCAGAAGTTGTAATATAATATATACTAATTATACATATACATGTTATTAACATTAAAATAGATGCTTATCTATTATACCCAAAGATAAGATTTTGAAGGCTACAGGAGGCCATGGTTGGGGATGAGGGAGAGGAGTGATATAAGAAATAGATGGAGGGAGAAAAGCTAGGAGGGAAACAGAAAAGAGAACCACATTCACAGGTAGTTTAATGAGCTACTACTACTGATTTCATTTGTTGAGATGGGATATGCAACTACAAAGCATATGAATTTTTAAGAACAAAAACCTGAAAGTAAAGACTCGCATCCTTAAAACCCCTCCAGAGTCCTTACCCTTCACATGTAAATAATGGTCCGAGTCGCTAAAAAGGGAGGAAAGGTAAAGCTGAAGTGCACTTGAAGTCTGTAGCGAGATACGTGTTCACGTAAAACAGAATGGGAAACATAGATGCATATCTGACATGCTACGCTGGCTGACGCTACGTACTTTTTTGGTGTGTGCTGCTGTTGTTAGGTGTCGTCAAGTCAGTCCCGACTCATAGCAGCCCTCTGTGCAAGAGAGAGAAACCCCACTCGGGCCTGCTCCCTCCTCCCACGCGCTCGTAGGTTCGAGCCTATCGCTGCCACTTTGTCATCCCACCTTGCCGAGGGCAGTGGATTGTGCGTATGCTCCCTGGATCCCAGACTCCCTGACTCTAGTTTCCTCCCGTGTTAAAGCGCACATCACTTTAGAACAATACCCAAACTAAGAAACTGATAGTAGTACATTCCAGAAACCTTACTCAGATTGCACTGGTTACCTAACTATTTTTGTGTCTATGTGTATGTGTGTACAGCTGCATGCACTTTATCACTTACATAGTTTTGTGTCACCATCACGACTACCACCACTACCAGGATACTCCGTTGAACCATCTCAACAAAACTCTCTTGTTACCCTTTTGTAGCTAATTAGACCCTTCCCTCCCCACAATAACTATCCTCTGGGCTAGTACTAATCTGTTTTCCATATCTGTAATTATGTTACTTCATGAACTACTACCATGATACCCAACTTACCATCCCCTAAGATTCTTGTGTACCTCTTTATAGTTTGAACTTTCATTCCTTGGCTATTATTAATATGTTCTCTATATCTATTATTAGGTTCCTTCATTAATGTTCATACATAGAATCATATTTTATATAACTTACTAGAATCGTCTTTTTATACTACTTAGGTAAACGTAGGTATATCCAAGTTATTATATGTATCAATATGTATTCTTTTTTACCAAATATCATTGCATGCTAGGGAGATTTTTCAATGATTAATTTTGGATCGTTAATGCCTTTTCATTTTCATGAATAAAACAGCTATGAATATTTACAACATATTCAAAAAATACTTCTTTTCAGGGAGAAATGTCCAAGAATTAAAATGAGTAAATTAAAATAGTAAAACTATTTTTAGTTTTAAAAAGGAATTCCAAAATTGCTTCTTGGCTTTTTGGCTAAGATCAAGTGTAAAAAGGAATCGTGAAACTATTTCTCAAAGTGGTTGGAGAATTTTACATTCTTGCTAGCAATATATGAATGAATGATTTCTTTTTTTGAATGAATGATTTCTTGGCACTGTTGCCAATATTTGGTGGTGTCACTCATTTTTAGTCTAACCTTTCTTAGAGCAGGGTAGTGGTATCGCATTGTTGTTTAATTTGCATTTATCAAGTGATCTTTGATGTTGAACAGTTTTTTGTGTGCCTATTTTCCACCTGTACAGATTCTTTGGTGAAATGTCTGCTCATAACTTTTGTCTGTGAATTTATAAAAACTAGTTTTGAGAGTTCTTGATATATTTTAGGTATGAATCCTATCTCAAATATGTGTTGCAAAAAAAATGTCACACAATTTGATAGTCTGTCTTTTCATCCTTCTCATAGGTTCTTTCACAAAACTCAGGTACTTTGGATGAGTTCCAATTTATCACTTTTTCCACTAATATATAATTTTTTATGTTTTAAGTGTAGGAACTCTTTCCCTAGTATTGAATTCTAAAGATTTTCTCCTATGTTCATTTCTAGAAGTTTTATATTTACATCATTTTAAAGACTCTGAATGAATGATATTAAGTTAAACAGTCCCTTTTAGGCAAAATGGTTACAAAGAAATTTGAACTTGTAAAATTAAAGTTTAATCAACAAAGTCTAATTTAACTTATTTGCTCCATTCTAGTAACATTTTAAAGCACTCTCTCTGTATTTTAGAAGTAAGTCATTTTATTGCCATATGAGTTTTGTCACAACATTGACATAACAGGAAACAACACAGATGCAAAAACTACATTCTTTCCTAAACATTTTATAACCTTGATAAAGATATCAAATTGATTTGGAGAAATAGCATATGAATGTCTGATTTATTGTGCTTATTCTCTTCAGTCTCATTTTTAATGTATTTCTAAATTAGAAGAGAATATTTCATTTGTCATCCATTTAGAAAATATGAGTTTATGATAGGCAACAATGATAGTCATCTTGTAGGGACACTTCTGAGAGACTATCTCCTGCTATTTCAATGAAGCGGTTACTTAATTTTGGGTCAACCTTAAGCTATAAAAGTGTAGGGGTGGAGTCTAGCCTGTCAATCAGGTCACAATATGATGGTGCCTCTGTGTGGGTATGACCTTCTCCTAAGAAGGGTCCTGAGAACTCCCACCTCCTCCCATCCCCACCTCATCACCTTCATCTTCATGCTGTTGAACCCTGTGATGTAGCCACTGCCATCGGATCTATGCAACCCTGAACTCATCAGCAGTGATCTTCCTACATTCTGTATCATTGCATGTGGCTGTGTGAGTCTGAAGAGATGATTTATGGACTAGTGTTGGATTTATGTATTTGATTTGGACTGCGCTGTGCTGTTTGCTCGGTATATAATTACTTCTTGAAATAAAGCTCTCACACATATATGAGAGTCATTGGATTTTTTTTCTCTAGTCAACCTGGCCTAACACATTCAGTAAAGTAAAAAAATCTCATGAAGTGCTTCTATACATGTTGAAGAAATTAACTGCGACCAGAAACTCAAATTATGAAAGCCTTATTCACATAGTGAAGCAAGTCATGTTTCTATAGAAGTGATGTGTATGAAGGATGCAGGACATATAGTAAATAAGATTATCCCAATTTCTTTGGTAGTAAGTTTACCAACTTAATGGATAAGTTGTGCTCTATCTGTTTATATTGATATTGTGCTATAGCTGTTGATAACTAAGCAAAATTTGTGTTTGGACAAAGTGCCAACCATTTTTTGTTTTATATATTCTGAGATTACTTTAGAATCTTCGCCCGATCTGAACCCACCACACTGAGGCGGAACACTAAGGGTGTGAAACAGACTAGCAAGGTGAACAGAGCAACAAAGTCCTCAGGAAGTACCAAAAATGGACTTTGGGGCCAGGGTGTGGGATTCTATCAGACTCGACCAGAAAACACTCCTAAAGGTCCACAAACTGACCTTGAACTATTTATAGACTTCTCAGTTTTTGTCATTGGTTTTTGTTGTTGTTGTTTCTTTGTTTTATTGCTTTGTTTTGTTCTTTTTTGTGCTTATTATTATCTCTGTGGATCTATCTCGATAAGATAGGCAGAATTAACAATCTGGAGGAGAAAACTATTGACCAAGGATTTTGGGGGACATGGGCAAGGAGGAGGTGGGGGAAAGTAAGTGGGTGAAACAAACCCAGGGACAAGGCACAAGTGATCCAAAATCAATGGTGAGGAGGGTGTAGGAGACCTGGTAGGGCTTGATCAAGGGCAATGTAACTGATAGGAACTAGTGAAATTCAATTGAAGGCTGAATATGCTAGTGGGACAAGAGGAAAGTAAAAGTAAATAGAGGAAAGAACTAGAAGGCTAAGCATATTTATCGAGGTCTAAATACTGGCATGTACATATATAAATATATTTTTATATGAGGATGGGGAAATAGATCGATGTGTATATATATTTATAGGTTTAGTATTAAGATAGCAGATGGACATTGGGTCTCTATTCAAGTACTCACTCAATGCAAGAACACTGGCATACCATGTGTTCTAAACTGGCATACCATGATGTTCACCTTAAGACAAAGTGGGTGCATAAACAAATGTGGTGAAGAAAGCTGAAGGTGCCTGGCTACCAAAAGATAGTCTGGAGTCATAAAGGCTTGAAGATAAAAAAGTGGCCATCGAGCTGAGAAGCAACAAAGCCCACATGGAAGAAGCACACCTGCCTGTGGGATCCGGTATCAGGCATTAAAGAACAAAAAATCACATCATTGTGAATGAGGGGGAATGTGGAGAGGTGACCAAAGTCCATCTGTAGGTAGCTGGACATCCCCTTACAGAAGGGTCGCGGGGAGGAGCCATGCCAGTCAGGGTGCAATATAGCACCAATTTCCTCTAGTTCTTTTTTTTTTTTTAATTTTTTTTAGGCATCACTGCCCTGGTGGTGGGAGTAGGAGGCCCAGCCTTTGCTCCTGGGAGCCGGAATTGAACCTCCATCCCAGTGGGCCACAGTCCCGCGCACAACCACTACGCCACCGGGGCTCAGCCCTTCCTCTAGTTCTTTAATGCTTCTCCTCCACACACCACTATCATGATCCCAATTCTACCTTACAAATCTGGCTAGACCAGAGGATGTACACTGGTACGGACAAGAGCTGGAAACATGGAATCCAGGACAGATATACCCCTTAGGATTAATAATGAAGAGTAGGAATACTAGGGGAAGAAAGGGGAAAGTGATCACAATGATCTACCTATACCCCCCTTCCTGGGGGACAGACAAAGTGGGTGGAGATATTGGACAGTGTAAGACATGAAAAAATAATAATTTATAAATTGTCAAGGGTTTAAGGGTGAGGGAGGGTGGATAAAAAGTGAAGGGGAAAAAAGTGAAGGGGAAAATGAGCTAATATCAAGGGTTCAAGTAGGAAGAAAACGTATTGAGAGTGTTGATGGTAACAAATGTACAAATGTGCTTGACATAATGGATGCATATTGATTGTGATAAGAGCTGTACGAACCCTCAATAAATTGATTTTTTAAAAAGAATTTTTACACACATCAAGATGATTTTTTTTCAAATAAAAATATTTAGGAAATAGTTAAACAGCTATTTTGTTACAAAGATAGCTTTTTGTGGATTTCACAGTCATATGTTGCAAATTAGGTGGTTTTAAAACAACAAATACTTGTTTCCCTCCATTCCTGAAACCTGAGAGGCCAAACTCAGGTGTTAGGGCAGTGTGGAGCGTCTAAGAGGCATCTAGGTCCATGCCCGCTCTCCTAGCTTACTGTGGTTTCCTGAAACTCTCGAGGCTATTCAACTTGTAGAAAAAAAAATGATTCCCGTCTCTATCGTCACATGGTTGTCTGCCTTCTGTGTCTTTGTGCCCTTTCACCTCCTTTATAAGGGCAACAGTTTCTGGAGTACAGCCCAGCCTATTGACTCCAGAGATCTAATGAATTACATCTGCAAATACCTATTTACAAATGTACATATAATATTCACTGGTACTGGAGGTTAGAGTTTGACCATGTCTTTCTGGAGAACACAAATAAACTCACAACACCGTGACTGGATGTATTATTTTTAAAATCATTTTATTGGGGGCTTGTACAGCTCATCACAATACACATATGGATGCATCATTTTATACACTGCAAAAAACATAATCATTAAGGCAAGGCAGAATTAACTTTACACTATAAAAGGACCAAAACATCTGTTATAAAATTACCCCTCTGTTCATTTGAAGAGCATGTTAGATATAATTTTTTTTCCAAGAAATGTAATTCTTTAAAAAAATTTTTTTTCCAAGAAATGTTAATTTTGATCAGGTTTTAGAGCGATAGTTATTCATATGGTATGTTCAAATTAATTTAGTGACTGCTACTTTGGACTGGATATTGGTGTCTTTATGGACAGCAAATAAACCTTCTCATTGACTGTACTTATAGAGAGAAGGCGTTAACAGTGAAAATGTCAGTATTAACTAAAATGATCTATAGGCATAATGCAACAAAAATCAAGATTCTCATTATTCTTTATATATAAATTACTTAATTGGGGACTCTTACAGCTCTTATAATAATTGTTATCAAGCACATTTGTAAATATATCTCCATCTTCATTTCCAAAACATTTTATTTCTACTTGAGCCCTTGGAATCAGCTGTTTTTTCTCTCCCTCCCCACTTCCCACCCTTGTGAACTCTTGATAAATTATAAATGATTATTGTTTTCATATCTTACAATGTTTGTTGACTCTCTTTACCCATGTTTCTGTTGTTCATTCCCGTCTGGGGGCTGAAGAGTGGTGGTAAATGTTGATCCTTGCACTTGGTTTCCCCTTTTCCCCCTTTCTCTGAACACCTTCCCCCTAACTTCATGGTATCACTGCTTCTATTGCTCTTCCCGTGGGTTTATCTGTCCTGAGTTTCATGTGTCAAGAGCTCTTATCTGTCTCAGTGTACATGCTTTGGTCTAGCTGGGTTTGTAAGGGAGAATTAAGGTTATAATAGTGGGGATGGGGTGAGGGTGGAGGAGGAAGCACTAAAAAACTAGAGCAGTGGTTCTCAACCTTTCTAATGCCGTGACCCTTTAACACAGTTTCTCATGTTGTGGTGACCCCCCGCAACCATAAAATTATTTCTGTTGCTACTTCAAAACCACTTCATAATTTTGCTACTGTTATTAATCGGGCAACCCCTGCCTGTGAAAGGGTCATTCGACCCCCAAAGGGGTCATGACCCACAGGTTGAGAACCGCTGTGCTAGAGGAATGTTGGGGGTTTCACTGGTTGGTACTACATAGTACTTTGATTCCAATTATTCTTAATGCAGCAGTACATTGACAGGGAACTTCCAGAAGGTCAGGCCAGAATCAGAAGAGGACATAGAACAAGGGATATCATTACTAATGTAAGATGGATGTTGGATCAAAGCAGAGAATTGCAGAAAGATGTTTGCTTGCGTTTCATTAATTACGCAAAGACATAGAACTGTGGATACTTGAGAAGAACGGGAATTCCAGAACATTTCATTGAGCTCATTCAGAACTTGTACATGGATCAAGAGCCATTTGTGTGGACAGAAGAAGGGAATACTGCAGGGATTAAAATCAGGAAAGGTGTGTGCCAGATTGTATCTTCTCACAATACTTTTCCAATCTATATTTAGCAAATCATTAGAGAATTTGGATTATATGAAGAACAGTGTGGCAGCAGGATTGGAGAAAGGCTTAGTAACAACCGCATATAACATACGCACTACAACTCAGCTTGCTGAAAGTGAAGAGTAATTAAAGAACTTGCTGATACAGAACAAGGATTGCAGACTTCAGAATAGATTACAACTCAATATGTGGAAGACCAAAATCATCACAGCTGGGTCAACAGACAACATCATGATAAATGGAGAAAAGGATGAAATTGTCAAGGATTTAGTTTACTTGAGTCCCCAATCAATGCTCACGGACGCATCAGTCAAGAGAACAATCCATGCATTGCATTAGGTAAGTCTTCTGCATAAGACCTCTTTAGAGTACTGAACAGCATGGATGTTATTTTGAGGACTAAGGGGTGCCTAGTCCCGGCCATTGTATTCTCCATTGCCTCAGAAGCATGTGAAAGTTGGACACTGAACGAGGAAGACCTCCGATGAATTGGTGATTTGAATTGTGGTTCTGGAGAAGAATACTGAAAGCATTATGAAATGGACAAACCAATGTATATTGGGAGAAGTAAGGCCACAGTGCTCCTTTGAGGCAAGGACGGTAAGACTTCATTTTACACACTTAGGACTTATTGTCAGGAGAGACCAATTTCTGGAGAATAACATCATAGTTGGTAAAGAGGAAGGGCAGCAAAAAAGAGAAAGGTCCTTGATGAGAGGAACTGCCACGCTGGCTGGATCAAGGGGCTCAGGCATGGACACCATTTTGAGGAAGGCGCAGGACGCTGCAGTGTTTCTGTCTGTTGTGTATACAGTCACGCTCTGTCAGAGCTGACTCAATGACACCCAACAACAACAAAAATGGTTCCTATTCATGGAAAAGAAAGAGACCCTGGACAGCCAAAGCACTATGAAAAAGTAGGACAAAGCAGGAGGTCTCATAGACACGGTAGTCGAAACAGCCGGATAATGGTACGATGACAGACTCATTGACTAATGATATAGAATAGAAAAACCAGAAGTAAATTAATCTAACTATTTGTAGCTGATCTTTCAGAAAAGGTGCTGAAACTCAGTAAAGTTTAAAACGATGGTCTCTTGAACAAATGGTTAACTGGATATCTCTTTGCAGAAAAATGAAAACAGGACTTTATATCATACAAAAAACAAACTCAAAAGGGGTTAAAGGTCTAACTGTAAAACCTAAACCTTAATTAACATCAATAAAAACAGGACCTATTATACTCACTAAATTCACTGCCATTGACTTGATTCTTTTTTTTGAAATGTTTTTTCCTTCTTTCTTTCTTTTTTTAAATTGGGGGCTCGTACCCCTCTCATCACAATCCCTACATTCATCCCTTGTGTCAAGCACATTTGTATGTTTGTTGTCCTCATCATTTTTAAAACATTTGCTTTCTACTTGAGCCCTTAGTATCAGCTCCTCATTTTCCCCCTCCCTTCCCACTCCTTCTTCCCTCATGAACCCTTGATAATTAACAAATTATTTTTATTTTGTCATACCTTATTCCCTGTTGTCTGTACCCCAGGAAGGAGGTCCTATGTCGATCCTTGTAATTGGTTTCACCTTTCTACCCCACCTTCCTTCCACCCTCCCAGTATTGCCAGTCTCATCACTGGTCCTGAAGGGATCATCTGTCTTGATGATTCCTTATGTTTCTGGTTCCTATCCATACCAGTGTACATCCTCTGGTCTAGCTGGATTTGTAAGGTAGAATTGGGATCACGATAGTGGGGTGTGTGTGTGTGTGTGTGTGTGTGTGTGTGTGTGTAGGGAGGAAGCATTAAAGAACTAGAAGAAAGTTATGTATTTCATCAATGCTACACTGCACCCTGACTTACTTGATGGGTTCCCAGTCTGTACTCCGCCTCATTTACAAGGATATAACTTTTAGTTCTTTGATCCCTTGAATACCTCATGGTCACACAGGCAGGTGTGCTTCTTCCATGTTTGCTATGTTGCTTCTAAGCTAAATGGCTGTTTGTTTACCTTCCAGCCTTTAAGACCACAGAAGCTGGATCTTTTGATAGTCGGGCATCGTCAGTTTTCTTTACCACATTTGCTTATACATCCACTTTGTCCTCAGCTATCATATTGGGAAGGTGAACATCATGGAATTCCAGTTTAACAGAACAAATTTTTCTTGTGTTGAGGACATACTTGAGTAGACGTCCAATGTCCAGCTGCTACCTTAATACTAAACCTATAAATATATGCACATAGATCTATTTTCCCACAGTCATGTATAAATATATTTACATATGCATGTGCCTGTATTTAGACTTCGATAGATGCCCTTTACCTCCTAGCACTTTCCTCTATTTCTTTTTACTTTTCTCTTGTTGTGGTGGCATTCTTTTAGGGTCAATTGTATTTGAGGTTCTTTCAATTTCTTTAATGATTACTTTTGGTTCTGTTGTGATGTTAGTAATATTTTCTTTTGGTAGTTTGCAAACTATTTTCTCTGTAGTTATTTTTTTCTTCTTTTTGTTCCAGCATATTTATCAAACTTAAGTTTTCATTCTGACAGTCTCCCAGAGAACTTTTAGTTTTATTCTGGGCTTTTAAAAGAAATTGATTTCTTTGGTAGTTTGAACTCAAGAGATTTATCTTCAAGCTGATTTGCACTTCCACTGCTTCAATTGTTTTATTCTGTTCAATTTTCATCAATTCTATTGTTTTTTTTCTCCCAGAGTGTTATCTACTTTTAGTATTCTTTTGAATATCCATTTGAAATTGTAGAACTATTCTGAACTTTTCACTTGTTTGTGTTGTGCTTTCGTGAGTTCTTCAATTTTCTCTGTTTTCTGATAGCTCTGTTGAACCTTGCCTCCATCAATTAAAAGCAGTTGAACACCATTTTTCTGAACTCACTCTGGGAAGGTCTGACGCCTTTTCTTTGTTGGGAAATCTCCTGGGTCTCCATCTGTTCATAGAGCACTGGGTTGTGCCACCATTTTTGGGGGGTGGGGTAGGGTTATTATATGTACGCAAGTTTCCTGTTGTTTCTGAGACATGATGTTTTTATATTTGCCTTTGTTTGTCCGTAGATATTAAAATCCTCTTTGTACTAGTTGAAGATTCAAGGTTGAACGGGTTTTATGGCAATAGCATATTCTGAATAGGGATAGATTACAATGATGGTTTACCATTTCCTGTCAAGGTCCCAGACCAAACATCAGTCATTGTGGTTTCCAGAAGGTGTAGGCTAATGACCAAAACAGCTGTAATGCAGGGAGGGAAAGATAATATTCAAAGAACTGCCAGTCCAGAAAAACACTGTTTCACTGGGGCTGAATGTCAAAGCAGGGTCAAAGATCAATGTAAGTCATCCCTATCTGACAGGAATCTGATGTATGGGCTGCGTAAACCTCAGGGCTGCAGGAAGTCAATGAACTACAGGCTCTCTGATGCTCATTTCCTTGCATGAGTTCAATCATATTCACCACTCCTCGAGGTGGGCTCACTCCCCAGCCCTCAGGTACTTTAGGTGAGAAGTGTCACTGTATTATGTGTGGATTAGACTTAGTCTCAGGGTACAGGGAGTGAGGAGTCAGTTCACTCTTCCTTTCTTTTAATGTTGGTAGTTTTGAGTACTGGGGGCAGGGATTGCTCTGCAGGGTCTTTTCAGGAAATCCAAGAATCCTCAGTCTTTTCAATGCTTCTTCGAGTATGTGTTTTCTGTCTTCTGCCTAGGTAATGTTCATATCACTGATTAGCTGCTACAGTTGCTTTTCTTAGGAAAATAATGACATTGTATTAGGTCAGATCATGACTAGGGGAATGACTAGGTCTTAACTGCCAAACTGTAAATCTTGACTCACTCAAATTAATATAAAACCTAATTTTATACAGTTATTGGAGAGGTAAAAATCTAAGCAAAAATGAGATATCATTTTATTAATAGCAAAGTTAAATAAAATAGCAACAAATCCTGGCAATGGTGTGGAGAGACTAGGAAATTTACTGTTTCATAAATTTTTAGTGGGGTTTTAAAATTATACAACTACCATGGAAAATAGTATGGGACTACCTTAAAAACTTCTAAATAGAAATACCATACAATGCAGCAATCCCACTGCTTGATATATATCCTAGAGGAATAATATTAGTGACTTAATCAGTGTGCATACCCATTTCATGATAACCTTATTTACAATAACAAGAAAGTAAAAAACCTAAATGTCCATCAATTATGGTACATACACACAATGTAGTACTACTCACATGAAAAAATGATAATTAACCTGAGAAATAGTACATAAAGTGGTAGGGCCGAGACTATATTATGCTGTGTGAAATGAAGCATTTGGCTTAGATGACAGACTGGGTACACAAGTTACATAAATTCTCAACAAAAGAAGTAAGAGACCAAACTAAGCAAACCTGAATTATAACCCTGACGACCTTAACTTTCACTGGAAAGGGCAGGGCAGTAGATTGATATAAATAAAGTTGTTGTTTTCAGGGGCCACTGAGTCAGTTCTGACCCAGAATGCACAGCAGAGGAAAACTCTGCCCAGTGCTGTGCTAGCCTCACAACGGTTCCCATACTTGAGTCCAATGTTGCAGGTCTGGTGTCAACCCATCTCCCTCAGGGCCTTCCCCTTCGTCACTGGCCCTCTGCCAAACACGGCCAATTATTCAAAGAAGCTAAGCAAAAGAAGTGAGAGTGGAGACAAACTGAGCAGGCGAATTATCAACTGACCTGAGAAATCAGTCAGGTTGAACTTTCACAAGTAATGTTTGATCAAGACAGGGCTCTGTCATCAAGAGAGTCCACGAAGGCGGCCAGAGACTAGAAAAGAGGCAGCGGTTCTGCATACACGGGATAGACACACACAAACCTTTTGCAAGCCACCCAAGCCTCACCCACAGTAGGGCCAGTACCCACTGGGTTTCACTTGCTCATCGATGGACAGCAGGGAGCACCAACCAGCGCTGCCCTCACCTATGCCCCACGTATAACATACCGCACACAATCACAATCTCTATGACACCCCCCAAGAGCCAGGTGGTGTGTGCCTGGGAGGACACCAACATACAGTTATTAATTAAATAATATAAGCCCAACCAGTCTTCCTTATTTACAGTGTAATTTTCACATACTATGAGGCAAATGAAAATATCATGGTCTGGGTCTTGGGTTGTGGATCCAAGCATTGATTATGGATCCAAGTATGACAAAATCTGTGACAATTTCATTTTCTCCCTTGATTATGATGAAGTATCTATTGGTCCAGTTAGGAAAATCTTGGCTTTCTTTACATTGAGTTGTAATCCATAGTGAAGATCGCAATCTTTGATCTTCAGCAAGTGTTTAAAGTCCTCTTCACTTCCAGCAAGCAAGGTTGTTGTGATATCTGCATATTACACGTTGTTAAAACACCTTCTCCAATCCTCATGCCACATTGTTCTTCATATAATTCAGCTTCCCTAATATCAGGATACGGATAGAAAAATATGGTGGGAGGATACAACTCTGACATCCACCTTTGCTGAATTTAAACCATGCCAGCATTCCCTAATTAT